>MDKH01187160.1:0-19809 GCA_005239495.1 Nicotiana undulata
GCGGTGCCCAGTAAGTATCAAGACTAACCTCGGTGAAGTAGTGACGAGGACTAGTCAAGACACGCACTGGTCTAATAAACTAAAAAGGCATAAGTACAGAAATAACTGAACCTAACATCTATCTAACATCTACACAATATGGCTAACAACATAACAACTACAATAAGGAAGGAAAAAAAATGGCAAACACCAACAGAACACTAGAATAATATACCGAATGGTGGATGGGAACACAGCCCAAATCCGGAAATCACAATACAGTAAGGGGCAAGTAGTAACTCAACACTGCAATAGTTTCCACATCAGGCCTTAGCCAACAACCCTAATAAATTGGTCAAAATCTTCAAGTGTAAACTTTCACCCGCAAGTTTTATGTTGGAAGCGTTAAAATATAATCTTTTCAAATAGAAAATTCTTTTGAAATATACTTCCTTCAAATATAAACTTTGCAGATAGAAAATCTTTAACGTAGTTCTTTCAAGATAAATGCTTTTCAAATGTACCTTTCAAAATAAATGTCTTTCAAACATAGTTTTCTTCAATATAAATGCTCTTCAAATATACCTTTCCAAATAAATGTCTTTCAAACATAGTTTTCTTCAAGATAATTGCTTTTCAAATATATACTTTTCAAATAAATATCTTTCAAACATAATTTCTTCAATATAAATCTACTGAGATCCCATCCTGTAGTTCTGAATTTATCATGCAGTACATGGGGATCTCCCGAAATACGTCAATAGTCCCAAAGAAAATATGCAGTACGGGGGGATCTCCCGGAATACATATGTAGTCCCAAAATAAATATGCAATGCTGGGAGATCTCTTGGAATACATCTGTAGTCCCAAAGTAAATATGCAGTATAGGGGGATCTCCCGAAATACGTCCGTAGTCCCAAACAAAATATGCAGCGCAACCAACAAGGACAACAATTATAATACGACAGAAAAACTTGCACATCACCACATCAAGTACAAAGAAACAATGACACTAATACAAAGTACGACGAGTAAATCAATACAAGAACTTAAATCACAAGGAAACAACAGAACTCGTTCACAGAAATAATCACGGAAAAGAATTCTAAGTGTAAAGAGAACAGCTTAGCCCGGGAAAAACAAGACGTAACAATGGATCCACAATATTCAAGTCAACAATAAGAAGCCAACACAAGTAAAATAATTCCAAATAAAGGCAAGTCGACTAAGATATAGGTTATCTAAACACCTTTTAAGGTTGAGCAATTACGAGAGATATTCAACAATTCAAAAAATAGGTAAGCAGCAAAAGATAATCATAACTCCAATTAATGCTAAACAATTATACGGTGAGATATTACTAATTTCAATTAAATAAGCATTTTATGAAAAATAAAGCGTGATGGTAGAAGAGGTAAAATCTTTAGTCAAGTCAATTAGGGTCAAATAAGCAATAAAGTGAATCTAAAAGCAAGTAATTCTAATTTAAGCAGGTAGAGATGAAACTAGCAATCAAGAACTCAGCCATAACAAGTACAACTTCATACACAGGAAATATAAGGACCTAAGAACCCTAAAAGGCCAACCTTCTACAATTAAGTCCAAGCACGCACTCTTCACTTTGCGTACACAGGCTACAATCAACATAGAGGACTCAAATCCTAAGGGGTAAGGTTGAACTCCTCAGATGAAAAGGCGACAACCCGGTACTCTAAAATGAACTCCTCGAAGACGACAACCCGGTACTCTAAAATGAACTCCTCAGGTGAAAAGGCCTCCGGACGGCTCAAATCCAACTAGAAAAACTAAAAAGCACACATAAAACTTATAAGAAACTATTTCGGATCATAAAGTTTAAATCTTTAACAAAATTACAAAAGTCGACCAAAACTCCGACCCTCGGGCCCGCATCTCGGAACCCGACAAATTTTATAAAATCCGAACACCCATTCTAAAATGAGTTAAACCATACAAAAATTACCAAATTCCGATACTATTTCGTCCCTCAGTTCATGATTTTGCATTTTAGAAATTTTCTTCAAAAAACCAACACTTTCCCCAACCAAAAACACAAATTAAATGACAAAAAAGGGATAAAATCATGGAATATTTTTAATTCTAGGTGAAGAAGACTTACCTACTCGATTAGCCTGAAAACCCTCAAAATTCGCTCCCAAATTCGAAGACCAAAACTCAAAATGTGAACAAAAATGGCTAACCCTCATTTAAATGAATGTGCAAGGAATTTCGCACATGCGACCAACTTAGCCGCATATTTGCAAACGCAGGTGCGTGACAACCACACCTGCGCTCCTTCTCGCTCCTGCTCCCAAGAAACCGCTTCTGCGGGGACCGCATATGCTCTCCAATATTCCGCACCTGCGGAGGCTGCCCAGTCTGCTTACTCTCGCACTTGCGCCTCCTTTTCTGCACCTGCGATCATCGCACCTCCTCCCAAGGTTTACAGGTGCGATTACACCAGAACTCAGCTCCTCAAAGCCATGGAAATCATCCGCAACTCGTCCGAAACACACCCAGGGCCCTCGGGACCCCGTCCAAGCATACCAACAAGTTCCATACTCTAACACGGACCCGCTCGAGGTCTCAAATCACATCAAATCACGACGAAACTACGAATCGCACCATGAATCAAACTTATGAACTTCCAAATCTTCCAACTTCGAAAACTCATGCCGAAACCAATCAAACCAACCCGAAAAAATGCAAAATTTTGCAGACACATTCCAAATGACATAACGAAGTTGTTCCAACCCTCGAAATCGCATTCTGACCCCGATATCTCAAAATTCAAATGTGGGTCAAACTTCTCCATTTCCCAAACTTTAAATTTTCCAACTTTCGCCGAATTGCCTCAAATTACCTTACGGACCTCCAAATCTGAATCCGATCATTCGCCTAAGACCAAAATCACTGTACGGAGCTGTTGAAATTATCCAAAACTTATTCCGGAGCCGTTTACACAAAAGTCAAATTTCAGTTAAAAACCACCGCTTAAGCTTCCAAAACTCGAATCCTTCTTTCAATTTGACTCTGAATCATCCGGTAACTAAATCCAATCATGCACGCATATCGATATACAAAATGTGAAGCTGTTCAAGGCCTTATGCCACTGAACGGAGCTTAAATTCTCAAAATGACTGATCGAGTCGTTACACAAGCCTAATTCTATCTCGGACCTCCAAATTACATTTTGGACACACTCCTATGTCTAAAATCACCAAACCAAGCTAACCGAATCATAAAAATTCATATCCAAGTTTGTTTACTCGTAAGTCAACTTCCGTTTGACTTTTCTAACTTAATTTTCTAACTAAGACACTAAGTGTCTCATTTCACTCCAAAACTTCTCCGGACCCAACCTACCAACTCGATACAACTCAACACAGTTGAACAACACCTAAAGAAGCAGAAATGGAAAAAATGGAGCTATAACTCATGGAACGACCGGCCGGGTCGTTGCAAAGTTTGTATATGTTTTGTGTAAATATAATCTTAATACACTTAAATATATGTGAATACAACATTCAATGTATATTTATACATGTGAATACATGTTTACATTATATGCATGTTCATACACTATCACATGTTTCGTGATTTACTAAATACATATTGCAATACATTATTCAGAATACTTTCGAATACATGGAAATATATTAGCAGAATCATCAACTATACGCCTACTATGAAAATGTGAAAATTTCTTTTTTTTTCTAAATAGACAAATACATTCTAGTAAAACATGTGCTATATTAATATATTATATTGGGTATAATAAGGTAATGGAAAGGAAGCTGAACTGTAATGACCCGATCGGTCGTTTTTGAGCACTTGCATTTTGCTCAGTAGTTTGGGGGCACAAGTAGCTCCGTATGATGTATTAGGACTTGTGTGTAAAATTTGAGTTCATTCTGAGTTGATTTGATATGTTTCAGCGCAGGTTTTTGGATGTCGAAAGTTCGAAAGTTCATTTAGTTTGATTTGAGGTGTGTTTCATCGTTTCAATAATTTTATACATGATTTGAGGCCTTGAGTTGGTCCATGTTATGCTATGGGACTTGTTAGTATGATCGTACGGGGCCCCGAGGGGCCCGGGTGAGTTTCGGATAGGTTTGGGCTGCGTTGAGCTCGTTTTTTATCACGAACAAAACTTCTAACTCAGGTCGTGATGGCGCCCAACACCGGAGTCAGGAAAGCCAACACTTGTTTACTAACGAGGTTACCTTATTTTCTAAGATATTTAAATGCTTGCCAAGTTTTAAGTTATAAATCGTTAAATAAAAATGAGTAAGCGAGGCAACTTAAATCAATATAATCCAAAATCATGAGACAACCTTTACAGTTTAGCCAAAAATACCATAAAGTCTACTATGTGTGCCGGAACCTAGTGTCACAAGTCTACAGGCGACTAGTAGAATATACAAAACCAGACCAAAATAATTGTACTGTTGTCTGAAGAGAATAGATAGAAAATAAAAAGACAACTCCAAGGTGGTGCTGTGAGATCGCCAAGGGGAAACATCTCACCGGAGAAGTCGAGTATGGTATATGCTCTCAAGATCGTGCTCCGGTATGATAACCAGATGCACCTGCCTCAGAACCTGTACAATTAAGTATAGAAGCGTAGCATGAGTACATATAAACAAATATGTACCCAGTGAGTATCCCGTCTAAACTCGAAGAAGTAGTGACAAGAGGTAGACGTGATACTTACTAGGGTCAATAACAAATAATATGATTAAATAAATCTTGACAAGAATAGTAGTCATGGAAATCACTAAGGCATGAAGTATCAATTATATAAAACTGCAATTTATTCTCATGAGTCGAATAGCAAATATCACAAAAATCCCAAGTTCCCCTTCCACATGAAGCAGTTTATTTAATAATAACAAGATTCTTAGTCAAATACATAGCACATAGTATGCCGAAGCGTACGGCCGAAGCGACGCAAAAATAAATGTGCACTGCCGAGGGTCGAACAGCTCGAACAATAGATGCATATATTACTCCGTTCGCGAATCGAACAAGCGACGCGGTTTACATAATGATAGGCTACCCCGCTCACGAATCATACATGTGACGCGGGTGCTCGTATACATACACAGAATATATCAAGAATTTAGGAGTTTAACAGAGATTATACTAGGAGTCAAGAACTGAAACAAATGAAGTTTTTGAACATAACTTCCTAATATTCTCATGCCAATTCAAGGATAATAAGCAAATCACATACAAGTAGGAATACATGCAAAGCACAAAAGAGCATGCTTGTGTGCCCTAAAAACTACCCGACATAACATAGTAGTAGCTACGCACGAACTCTCGTCACCTCGTGCGTGCGTAGCCCCCGCAAGTAAGGACATTTAAATCATTTAAAAATCACCTGTGGGGATAATTCCTCTTACAAGGTTGGAAAGGAGACTCACCTCGTGTCGAATCTACTTCTCGGACCAAGAACGCGCCCAAAACGCTGAACTCTACACCCGAGGACTCGAAACTAGCCAAATGTTATACAAATATATCAATTCATGCTCAAAGTATGGAAATTCTCCTACTTATTTAGTAAATTCATCATTCTTGAAGAAATCTAAAAATTCACTCCCGGGCCCGCACACTCGGATTCAAAAAATTCTCGAAGGAAACACTCACCCATAGCCTAAGGATCATTAATATATGAGTTTTTGTATGTTTTCATGGTTAATAAGTGGGCAAATTCTCTAAAATTCCTCAAGCCCTAGGTTTCTACTCTAACCCTTGATTTTCACTAATTAGGGTGTTAATCTACCTAGGAATTGATGTATTTAACCAACATTAAGTGGAAATTACTTACCTCTTAGTAGCTAGGTAGTTTGACTCTCTCTCAAGCTCCCAAAGTCGACAATGGTGGAAGAAATGGGGTGAAAAAGGTTAAGTACCGTGTTTAAAGAACTCACTGCCATCAGTGATTTCGCACCTGCGGCTCGAGGACCGCACCTACGGTCTCGCACTTGCGGTCTCGCACCTGCGGAAGTGGCAAGAAGGCCTTCTCACCTACGATAACGGACCTTCTCACCTGGGGCCGCACCTGCGAGGCCTTGACAGCAAGAGCGGTCTCGCACCTGCGACTGGGCAACCGCACCTGCGATCACACCAGTTCAGGTGCACCAGCAGTTAAGGCTGCTAGTTTTTGCCTCGTTTGGTGCCCGGGAGGCACCTGGGCCCACATGAGCCCCCGTCCAAATATACGAACAAGTCCTAAATCATATTACGGACTCGCTCGAGCCTTCGGAATACCCGAAATAATGCTAAAACTCAAAATCGACCCTTAAAACCCTTAGAATCAAATTTAAGAACTTTAAGTTCTTGAATTCGGGTTCAATGCGCCGAACCGACCTATACTATTCGGAATGACACCAAATTTTGCAGGCGAGTCATAAAGGACATAACGGAACTATTCCGGTTTTGGAATTCCGTTCGGACCTTGATAACACAAAAACACGTTCCAAAGCAAATTATGAACTTAAGGAAACTCTATTTTCACTATTTGGGGTCGAAATGCTCCCGGGTTATCCAAAACCCATTCCGGACATACGTACAAGTCGGAAATCATCACACGAAGCTACCGGAATCGTCGAAACTCGATTCCGAGGTCGTTTACTAAAAATGTTGACAAAAGTCAAACTTGGCCAAAAAGGCCAACCTTAAGGAACTAAGTGTTCCTATACTGCTCTAAACACTTCCGAATCCCGAACCACCCGTCCCCGCAAGTCATAAATCACAATAAGCCGCTGTGGGAGGTTTCATTTAGGGAAACGGGGTCCGATAATGCAAAACGACCGATCGGGTCGTTACATTCTCCACCTTTTAAACAAACGTTCATCCTCGAACGGGTCTAAAATCATACCTGAAGTGCTGAATAAGTGTGGATATCTGCTCCGCATGTCCTCTTCGGACTCCCAAGTCACTTCCTCGACGGGTTGGCCCCTCCACTAGACTTTTACGACAGAAACTCTCTTGGATCTCAACTGGTGATCCTGTCTATCAACAATAGCAGCTGGCTCCTCCTTGTAGCCCAACTTCTCATCCAACTGAATAGTGCTGAAATCAACCATGTGAGAGAAATCGGCATGGTATCTCCGGAGCATGGATACATGAAAGACCGGATGAACCCCTGATAGATTGGGAGGTAAGGCAAGCTCATAAGCAACCTCTCCAACTCGCCTCAATACCTCGAAAGGATCTATAAGCCTCGGGCTCAGCTTGCCCTTCTTCCCAAACCTCATAATGCCCTTCATTGGCGAGACCTTCAGCAGAAATTTGTCTCCCTCCATAAATGACACATCACGTGCCCTCTGATCCGCATAACTCTTCTGTCTGGAATGTGCTGTGTGGAGCCTCTCCTGAATGAACTTCACCCTCTCTAGAGCATCCCTCACCAGGTCAGTGCCATATAACTTAGCCTCGCCAGGCTCAAACCACCCCATAGGAGAATGACATCGCCGACCATACAAAGACTCAAATGGATCTATCTCGATGCTGGACTGCTAACCATTGTTGTAAGAAAATTCGGCCAAGGGCAAGAATTGGTCCCACTGACCTCCAAAGTCAATCATACATGCCCTGAGCATGTCCTACAATATCTAAATTGTACGCTCCGACTGGCCATCAGTCTGAGGGTGAAATGTTGTGCTGAGGTCTATCTAGGTGCCTAACCCACTGTGCAATGCTCTCCAGAAGTGCGAGGTGAACTGAGGACCTCGATCTGATATAATGGACACCGGCACACCGTGCAACCAGACTATCTCCCGAATGTAGATCTGGGCTAGCCTCTCAGAAGTATAAGTAGCAGCCACTGGAATGAAATGTATCGATTTGGTCAATCTATCCACAATGACCCAAACCGCGTCAACTTTCCGCGAAGTCCGAGGAAACCCAACCACGAAGTCCATAGTGATGCGTTCCCACTTCCACTTAGGAATGTGCATCTGCTGAAGTAGGACTCCTGGCCTCTGGTGCTCATACTTAACTTGCTGGCAGTTAAGACACCTAGCCACATACTCCACAATGTCCTTCTTCATCCGCCTCCATCAGTAATGCTGCTTCAAATCACGATACATCTTCGTAGCACCAGGATGAACCGAATACCGAGAACTGTGTGCCTCCTCTAAAATCCTCCCCCTCAGGCCTTCAACATTAGGAACACATAAACGGCCCTAGAGTCTAAGAAAACCATCCTCGCCAATGGTAACCTCCTTGGCACCACTGTCTCCCGTAGCTCTGCCAAATATGGATCATCAAGTTATTGACCCTTAATCTCCCGCAATAATGAAGACTGAGAAACCACATGTGCTAGAACTCGACGAGGCTCTGAAAGGTCCAATCTCACCAGGCAAATAGCCAAGGACTGAATGTCCAAGGCTAGAGGTATCTCCTCCGCTGCAATATAAGCCAAGCTACCCATACTCTCCGCATTCCGGCTCAAAGGATCGGCTACCACATTTGCCTTGCCCGGGTGATAAAGAATGGTGATGTCATAATCCTTCAGCAACTCAAGCCACCTGTGC
Source organism: Nicotiana undulata (assembly GCA_005239495.1). Taxonomy (NCBI): domain Eukaryota; kingdom Viridiplantae; phylum Streptophyta; class Magnoliopsida; order Solanales; family Solanaceae; genus Nicotiana; species Nicotiana undulata. The sequence goes on from MDKH01187160.1 coordinate 8,547, forward strand.
TGCCTCAAATTAAGATCCCTCTGCTTGAACAAGTGATGCAAGTTGCGGTGATCAGTATAAACCTCACAAGACACCCCATACAAGTAATGCCTCCAAATCTTAAGAGCATGAACAATCGCCGCCAACTCCAAATCGTGCACAGGGTAATTCTTCTCATGAACCTTCAGCTGGCGCGAAGCATAAGCAATAACTCTCCCTTTCTTCACCAAAACACATCCCAAGCCAACGCGTGAAGAGTCGCAATACACTGTATATATCCCAGAACCGGAAGGCAATACTAGAACTGGTGCTGAGGTCAATGCTGTCTTGAGCTTCTGAAAGCTCGCCTCACACTCGTCAGACCATTGGAACGGGAATTCTTTTGAGTCAATCTAGTCAATGGGGCTGCAATGGATGAAAAACCCTCCACAAATCGTCGATAGTAGCCTGCTAGACCCAAGAAGCTCCTGATCTCTGAAGCTAAAGCAGGACGTGGCTAACTCTGAATCGCCTCAATCTTCTTAGGATCAACCTTGATACCCTCTCCGGATACTACATGCCCCAAGAATGCCATAGAATCAAACCAAAACTCACACTTGGAGAACTTAGCATATAGCTTCTGTCCTCGCAAAGTCCGGAGCATAACTCTCAATTGCTGCTCGTGCTCTCCCATCTATGTGAGTAAATCAAAATGTCTTTAATGAAGACGATTACAAAAGAATCAATATACGGCCTGAACACCCTGTTCATCAAATCAATAAATGTTGCTGGGGAGTCAAGCCAAAGGACATCACCAGGAACTCATAGTGGCCATATCTCGTATAGAAAGCAGTCTTCAGAACATCTGAGGCCCCAATCTTCAATTGATGATAGCCAGACCTCAAGTCAATCTTAGAAAACACCTTAGCACCTTGCAACTAGTCAAACAAATCATCAATGCACGGTAAAGGATACTTGTTCTTAATGGTGACCTTGTTCAACTAGCGGTAGTCAATACACATCCGCATAGACCCATCCTTCTTCTGCACAAATAGGACTGGAGCACCCCACGGCGATACACTCGGTCTGATAAACCCCTTAGCCAACAACTCTTCAAGCTGCTCCTTCAACTCCTTTGGAGCCATACGGTACGGGGTACTGGAAATAGGCTGAGTGCCTAGAGTTACATCAATGCAGAAATCAATATCACGATCCGGAGGCATGCCCGGAAAGTCTGAAGGAAATACATCAGCAAACTCTCGAACAATTGGCACTGAATCAATCGTCGGAGACTCGCTGGTGGTGTCCCTCACATAAGCAAGATACGCCAGACAACCCTTCTCGACCATATGTCGAGCCTTTAGGAAGGAAATAACTCTACTGGCTGCACTAACTGAGGAACCTCTCCACTCCAGATTAGGCAACTCAGGCATGGCCAAAGTAACCGTCTTGGCGTGGAAATCCAAGATGGCATGATAGGTATATAGCCAATCCATCCCCAAGATAATCTCAAAATCAACCATGTCGAGCGACAGGAGGTCCGCTCTAATCTCGAACCCACAGAAGGTGATCACACAAGACCGATAGATCCAGTCTACCACCACAAAATCGCCCATAGGAGTGGACACATATATTGGAGAATCCAAGGACTCGCAAGGGACATCCAGAAAACAAGCAAATAAGGCTGACACATATGAATTAGTGGACCCTGGATCAAATAGCACTGATGCCTCCCTACCACAAACTGAAATAGTACATGTGATCAGAGCGTCTAAGGCCACTGCATCTGCTCGGGACGGAATAGCATAGAATTTGGTTGGTGTACCTGAAGACTGACCTTCGCTTGACTAAATAGGAGCTAGTTGAGCTCCCCTTGCCTGGCCTCCACCCAAGGAAGACCTCTACCAGCCTGTCCTCCACCTCTGGGTGGACGGGACGCCGGTGTTGGGTATGTAGGTTGGTAACTCAGCTGAACAGCCTTTCCCCGAAGCCTGGGACAAGTCCTCCTCATGTGGCCTGAATCCCCACACTCATAACACCTCACTGGTGGCATAACCCGTTGCCCTGAAGAAGAACCCTGGATAGCTGTGGGACAGTGAGAACCCTCTGGCATGGCACTAAAGTAAGGACTAGAAGACCCATGATGACCTGAATACCCGCCGGAGGAACCCTGAATGGCTGGTGGGCAGTAAGAACTCTGCGGCATGGCGCTGAAATAAGTCCTCACTGGAGCACCACGGGGAGGAGCTGAACATGGAGGCCTACCAGGCTGGCCTCTACCGAACTGGCCTCTACCCCTGGCTGGGGCACCTCTGAAATCTCCAGAAAATCTAGCTCTCTTATCTTGTTGACCCTGCTCTCTGCCCTTCGATCGGTAACCCTCAATCCGGCGAGCTATCTCGACCACAAGCTGTAGGGAGTACCCATCTCCACCTCTCGAGCCATGTTGGCCCTAATACCTGAGTGCAATCCAGCCACAAATCTCTGCACTCTCTCAGCGTCAGTAGGAAGTATCATAAGGGCATGGCGCGACAACTCGGAAAACCTGGCCTCGTAGTCTGTCACTGACATCTGCCCCTGCTCCAGCTTCTCAACCTGATACCGCAGCTCTTCCCTCTCTGAGGGCGGAATATACCTTTCCAAGAACAGCTGAGTGAACTTCTCCCATGCGAGAGGAGGGGAACCTGCTGGCCTACCAAGGATAAATGACTTCCACCATCTACGGGCCTTGCCATCTAGCTGAAAAGTAGTGAAATCAACTGCATGGGACTCCAGAATCCTCATATTGTGCAGTCTGTCTCTGCACCTATCAATGAAGTCCTGGGCATCCTCGCCCCTCTCACCTCCGAAGACAGGAGGGTGCAATCGGGTCCATCTATCCAGTAACTTCTGTGGATCGCCGTCCACAGCTGGTCTGAGCTCTGGTGCTGCTGCTACCGACTGTGCTCCACCCATGGTCAGTGTACCTGAGGTTTGATATACTGCTGTTGCATGTCCTACGGCCTGGGCAGTAGGGGTCTGGACTCCCCCTCCCGCTTGAAATGTGGCAGGATCCGCTGGAAATAAACCAGCCCGGGTCATAGTGTCCATGAACCGCATCATATGGTCCATAACCTCCTGGAAGCCTGGTGCAGTCAAGAAATCCATCGGAGCTGGATCTGCTTGGGGCACCTCACCCTACTCCTCAGTAATGGGATCCTCTGCTTGATCCACTAGGGGTGCTAATGGAGCAACTCTGGGACGCCCTCGTCCCCTACCTCGGGTCGGTGTCCTCCCCTGGCCTCTACCACGGCCTCGGACGGCAGGGGTAGCGGCATCTCCCGGGTCTAGAATGTCAACTGCACGAGTCCTCATCATCTGTGAGAGAATAGAAGAATGAGATTTAGTAAACCATCGACTGCACGATAGAATATGGAGAAATAGAGGTTTCCTAACACCCCATAGCCTCCCGAAGATAAATACAGACGTCTCTGTATCGATCCGCAAGACTCTATTAGGTTTGCCTGTGACTTGTGAGACCTACGTGAACCTAGAGCTCTGATACCATGTTGTCACGACCCAAACTTCTGACTCAGGTCGTGATGGAACCCAACACCGGAGTCAGGCAAGCCAACACTTTCTTAGTAACGAGGTTACCTTATTTTCTAAGATATTTAAATGCTTGCCAAGTTTAAGTTATAAATCGTTAAATGAAAACTGGTAAGCGAGGCAACTTAAATTAATGTAATCCAAAATCATGAGCCAACCTTTACAGTTTAGCCAAAAATACCATAAAGTCTACTATGTGTGCCAGAACCAAGTGTCATAAGTCTACAGGCAACTAGTAGAATATACAAAACCAGACCAAAATACTTGTGCCGTTGTCTGAAGAGAATAGACAAAAAATCAAAAGACAACTCCAAGGTGCTGCTCTGATATCGCCAAGGGGAAACAGCTCACCCGAGAAGTCGAGTATGGTATATTCTCTCAAGATCGCGCTCCAGTCTGATAACCAGATGCACCTGCCTCAAAACCTGTACAATTAAGTATAGAAGCGTAGCATGAGTACATATAAACAAATATGTACCAAGTGAGTATCCCGTCTAAACTCGAAGAAGTAGTGAAGAAAGGTAGACGTGATACTTACTAGGGTCAATAACAAATAATATGATTAATAAATCTAGACAGGAATAGTAGTCATGGAAATACTCAGTCAAATACATAGCACATAGTATGCCGAAGCGTACGGCCGAAGCGACGCAAAAATAAATATGCACTGCCGAGGGTCAAATGGCTCGAACCATAGATGCATCTATTACTCCACTCGCAAATCGAACATGCGACTCGGTTGACATAATGATAGGCTACCCCGCTCACGAATCATACATGCAACGCGGGTGCTCGTATACTTACACAGAATTTATCAAGAATTTAGTAGTTTAACAAAGATTATACTTGGAGTCAAGAACTCAAACAAATGAAGTTTTTGAACATAACTTCCTAATATTCTCATGCCAATTCAAGGATAATAAGCAAATCACATAAAAGTAGGAATACATGCAAAGCACAAAAGTGCATGCTTGTGTGCCCTAAAAACTACCCGACATAACATAGTAGTAGCTACGCACGGACTCTCGTCACCTCGTGCGTGCGTAACCCCCGCAAGTAAGGACATTTCAATCATTTACAATCACCTATGGGGACAATTCCCTCTTACAATGTTGGAAATGAGACTTACCTCATGTCGAATCTACTTCTCGGACCAAGAACGCGCCAAAAACTCCGAACTCTACACCCGAGGACTCGAAACTAACCAAATGTTATACAAATATATCAATTCATGCTCAAAGTATGGAAATACTGCTACTTATTTAGTAAATTCATCATTCTTGAAGAAATCCCAAAATTCACCCCCGGGACCGCACACTCGGATTCCAAAAGTTCTCGAAGGAAACACTCACCAATAGCCTAAGGATCATTAATATATGATTTTTTGTATATTTTCATGGTTAATCAGTGGAGTAATTCTCTAAAATTCCTCAAGACCTAGGTTTCTACTTTAACCCTTGATTTTCACTAATTAGGGTGTTAATCTACCTAGGAATTGATGTATTTAACAAACATTAAGTGGAAATTACTTACCTCTTAGTAGCTAGGTCGTTTGACTCTCTCTCAAGCTCCCAAATTCGACAATGGTGGAAGAAATGGGGTGAAAAAGGTTAAGTCCCGTGTTTAAAGAACTCACTGCCATCAGTGATTTCGCACCTGCGGCTCGAGTACCGCACATGCGGTCTCGCACCTGCGGAAGTGGCCAAGAAGGCCTGGGATCGCACCTGCAGAGGGAGGCCCGCACCTGCGGCTCCGCTCTCGTGGAATCATGTCCGCACCTGCGATAATGGACCTCCTCACCTGGGGCCGCACCTGCGACTGGGCAACCGCACCTGCGGTCACACCAGTTCAGGTGCACCAGCAAATAAGGCTGCTGGTTTTTGGCCTCGTTTGGTGTCCTGGAGGCACCTGGGCCCACCTGAGCCCCCGTCCAACTAAACCAACAAGTCCTAAATCATATTACGGACTCGCTCGAGCCTTCGGAACACACGAAATAACGCTAAAACTCAAAATCGCCCCTCAAACCCCTTAGAAACAAATTTAAGAACTTTAAGTTCTTCAATTCGGCTTCAATGCGCCAAACCGACCTATACTACTCAGAATGACACCAAATTTTGCAGGCAAGTCATAAATGACATAACAGAACTATTCCCGGTAACGGAATTCCGTTCGGTCCTTGATAACACAAAAACATGTTCCAAACCAAATTATGAATTTAAGGAAACTCTATTTTCGCTATTTGGCGTCGAAACGCTCCCGGGTCATCCAAAACCCATTTCGGACATACATACAAGTCTGAAATCATCACACGAAGCTACCGGAACCGTCGAAACTCAATTCCGAGGTCGTTTACCAAAAATGTTGACCGAAGTCAAACTTGGCCAAAAATGCCAACCTTAAGGAACTAAGTGTTCCTATACTGCTCTAAGCACTTCTGAATCCCAAACCACCCATCCCCGCAAGTCATAAATCACAATAAGCCGTTGTGGGAGGTTTCATTTAGGGAAACGGGATCCGATAATGCAAAACGAACGGTCGGGGTGTTATATTTTTCTTATGTTTTGATGTCGTTTCTTCAAGCATAAATGGTACCATATTAAGCAAATAAGCTCCAATTTATGTTTTGATTGAAGCATTAGATCCGTATAGTATTAACGAAGCCATAGCAAAATGAATCGTCAAATTTGGACATGGTATGAGGAATTTATGGTCATTTTACTAAAAATGGGGTTGCCAAATTTTTCAGATTAATTACGAAATCGTCATTGAATTAGTATTTAAAAATCTACACTATTTTTAAATATTGAAACCAACATATCTTCTTCATTATAAGATCAAATAGAGTGATTCAAAAGCCTAACTTGACTAAAATATCACAAGAAATCTATTGGAGGCATAAAAATCGAGTTTCGGGGTCAGTTGGCATGAGAAACGAGGCAAAATAGCTGGCAGAAAAATATATAAAACAAGGATTTTTCATTTGGTTATATTTTGAGTTAGGAACTCGGATTTGGACAGTTTTTGGAGGAGATTTTTACCATATGGATTTGAGTAAGTGTTCTATACTTAATTTCGATTATATTTCATGAATCCACCTTCGTTTTTAGCATTTGATTGAAGATTTAAAAGTGAATTTTGGGAGTTTTGTCTAAAGTTTCATAAAATGAATTTTTAAGTTTTGAACTTCGATTCAAAGTCAGATGTGAGTGAAACTATTATGGTTGGGCTCGTAATTAAATGGGTTGCTGGATTTTATGAGTTTTGTCTGGTTCCGAGGCGCAGGCCCGGGTTGGGCTTTTTGGTCGATTTTTCTCTTTTGATTAAAGATTCGACCTTTTTTTATTGGGATTGGTTACTTTAGCATGATTGATGTATTTGAGTTTTTTTTGGGTTAGTTTCGAGCCATTTGGCGGTCAGAATGCGTGGGATGGCATCTTTCGAGCATCGCTTAGCTTGTTCGGTATGGGTATTGGCTCGTTCGAGGTAAGTAACTCTTCCAAACTTAGTGCTGATGGTGTGAAACCTCGCAATACGTCTTATGTGATTGGTATTGAGGGGACGCACATGCTAGATGATGGGCGTGTGGGCGTACACCTTGTGAATTGGGACTCGGTTGTTCCCATGGCACTGTATAGTGGCCCTATTTTGTTGATATTTGTGTTTCCACCATGTGATAAAGTATATGTGCTGTCAATCATACTAAATATCATGTTTAGGCTTTTATGCTGATATTGTTATGACCCATAGTGGTCGTTTCTTGCTGTCATCTCACTGATTTCATTGATATTTTGTACTCAGTTATATTCATACATTCATATCATATCTCAGTCTTATTGTTGTTTATTGATACATCATATCATTGTGTCGAGCTAGTTTCATGAGATTGTGAGCCCGAGGCTGAGATTGGATGATTGATGGCTGAGTAAGGCTGAGAGCCTGATTGTGAGTGACAGTTATAGGATCGGGCTGCACGCCGTAGCATGTTATATTGATTTATGCCTAGATCTGGCTTATGATAGCGTTTGGGTTGTAGGAGCCCCTCCAGAGTTTGTACACACCCTCAATGAGCGCGGTTGATTATATTGAGGGATGGATCTTCCCTCGACATGGATCTTGTCCAAAGCATTATATACTTGGAGATGGATCTTATCCATGTGGCTGGATTGGCCTTCCTCGGTACTTAGTAATTGATGATCAGTGATGTATATACTCCGGGATGGATCTTTCCTTGGCCGTATGGGCCATATACAATACCGAGTGGTTGAGAATTGATGAGTGGAAAGAGTGAGATAGTGAGATTTAGTACTCCGAGAGTGTGAGTACATGATTCATCTCTGGGATACATGGCATTGTCATGCATAGATGACATACATGCATAGAGATACATTTTCCTCATGCTGTATGGTATCACGTCATTCATGATTTTTACACACATTGACATGTGGGCATAGAGAGGGATTTTATACTCGTTATTTAGAAAGAAAATGAAACTTCTCACTTACCGGTGAATGTATTTTGAGAAAAATCACAGTTTTCAAACTTACTTGTAATTTTGGGATTTTTTGGCAAACGAATTGAATTTTTACTAAGATGCTTGAAAAGCATACCTATTTTCTAGAACTGTGAACGAATTGAGTATTTTTACTTTTAAGATACCCCTTTATACTTGCATTTGTGTTGTTATGAACTCTTTTGGAAATATTGGTGTTGGACTTGATCCGATGTTAGCTCGTCACTACTTTCAACCTAAGGTTAGGTTTGTTACTTACTCGGTACATGGGGTCAGTTGTACTGATACTACACTTCTGCACATTACATGCAGATGTTGGTTGCTGTGTTCGAGGGTTGCTGGATTTGAAGATGTACCCACGTCCATGTCATAGTTGCCTCTGTTGTTCGGGGTAGCCTTAGATTAAATTGTGTTGTTTATGTATGATAAGCTCAAATTATACCTTAAAATAGTGTAAAGCGATCGATGTGAAATATAGTAACCCAACAAGGTTGGGGTCGAATCCCACAGAGAACAACATGGAGGCGATTAGGAATGCAAGAGAATTATCACTTATCGCGCAGTGCCAAACACTTAGATTTTGGTTTTGAAAATGTTTATAACTAAATGCGAAAATATAAACTAACCTAGAAAGCAAGTAAAATAATCAATAGCAACAACTATGAATGCATCGGGAATTACACTCAAGTAGCGATCCAATGTATTTCACGGTTTTTCAAATATGAGCGAGTTTATGTTAATTAGCCACGGATAATAATTCTTAATTAGCTTTTTCCAAAGACTAACATGACTTCCTAATTGAATTATTCCTATCCCAATTAAGAGATTAAGCACACTGATACGCTCAATTTACACCTTAAAAGAATGTAAGCGATCGTTGTCAAATATAGTAACCCAACAAAGTTGGGGTCGAATCCCACAGAGAACAATATGAGGGCGTTTAGGAATGCTAGAGAATTATCACTTATCGCGCAGTGCCAAACAAATACGATTTTTTTGTAGAAAAGTGTTTTATATCTAAATGCGAAAATATAAACTAACCTAGAAAGAAATTAAAATGATCAATGGCAACAAGTATCGATGCTTCGGGTATTGCACTCAAGTAACGATCCAATGTATTGCATGATTTTACAAATATGAGCGAGTAATATTAATTAGCCATGGATAATATTTCTTAATTAGCCTTTCCCAAAGACTAACAAGACTTCCTAATTGAATTATCCCTAACCCAATTAGGAGATTAAGCACTTCCGAGTTTGGCTACAAGTAGTTCAATCCTATCCCTAGGTAGAATCTATAAAATGAGGGTTAAATCCTCAAGTTCTTGTTAATTAATCTTTCCCAACCCCAAATAATCTTTTCCAAAACTAATTCGGAGTTAATGGGCGAGTCCTAGGGTTAGCTAATCCCTTTGGAAACATTAAAGAACAAGAATAATTAAAATAACAAACACCCACTTCACAAATATAATAAAATCATTCAATACATAAGCACAACAAGGTATTTAATCCACACTTTAAATATGAATATTCCCATAAACCATATTCAAGTGTTGGAAAAATACTACACACTTAGATATACAATACAAAGCAAGGAAATGAAGAAATAAACACAAATGGGATAAAGAAAACTTCACCATAATGTCGAATCTACAAATCCAAAGTGTGTGTGCAAACCCACAAATCAATACTTGTTCTTCTCTACTCAAAATATATTTACAAAGCTCAAAATATGTCCAAAGATATTATTTTCCTCCCAAAGATGCCAAAAAATGGCTGCTAGGTCGAGTATATAAGAGTTGAGTTTGGAAAATGTGATTTTACACCTTTGTCCAGATCTGATGCCCGACTACCGCACCTGCGGAAGATTCATCGCAAGTGCGATTCCGCAGGGGCGGAATATTTCTCACAGGTGCGAGTTCGGAGTTTGGGCACTTTTTCGCAGGAGCGGATGTCTGGTCGCACCTGCGGTTCCGCAGGTGCGTGAATTTCACTCGCAGGTGCGAGATTAGGCTGGTTTGACTTCCATTGCAATTGCGGACATTTGGTCGCACCTGCGGTTCCGCAGGTGCGAGTCTTGTGTGCCTGAGCTGGCTTCGCAGGGGAGACAATTCTTTGCAGGTGCGAGGTCGCGCTTGCGACCTAAAATCTGCAGGTGCGGAAATCACTGAAGCCTTTCATGCACTTTTTCAACGCTTTTTTGTCCAACCTTGGTCCAATTCAACACCAACCTTCATAGCATCGTTTCCCTGAAAATTGAGCAATTACACACTAAAAACGACCTCAAGTTATCATTTAACAATACAAAATCTACTGAGAAGAGGCTAAAATGAGTGGTAAAATCACCACTCATCAACACCCCCAACTTAGAGGTTCTGCTTGTCCTCAAGCAAATCAAAACTAATAACTCAATGAGGTTCTACTCTTTTAGACGCAAGTTTCATTGCTCATATTCACAATTTACATTTTTCAGTTAAGCATTAAACTTATGAACTTGGTTGGTACCAATAATTAATCTCAAGTATGCATCTTAATCGAATTACACCCTCATTTACAAACAAATTTAAGAAGTGCACGGGTTTTTTATTTTATTTTTAAAAACAATAAAGTGATAAGAAAAAGCCTCAAGGAGTGACTCAACAACACTAATCTACTATACATGCTCGACTCATTTATATATATATATTTCACCATCCAATCCTAATTCATATGCCCTCACAAGAACGAAAGAAAGTCCCAACTCACGCTATTTACAGTATCAACAACAAGGGACATATTTACAAAGTCACTCACACTCACAAAAATGTTCAAGTGCTACAAACAATCATACCATAGGCTTGCCCTTATTTTAATTCATAGCATATTCAAGAATATTCAGTTGGAGATCCCATAAGGACTTTATAAGCTTGTAACGTAGGTTTGGGGAAAGGTAGGATACACATTTGGGAAATGGCTACACCCTCCTTGAACACTACTTACATTTTTCTTCCTTTTTCCACTTTGTGTCTATTCAAACCACATAGCCTCATTCGCATCTAGTTACCAACATAGAACCACTTTAAATACCTCAATCAATCTCTTCAAAGCTCCCATATTCTTTTTGTGCTTTTCTTTATATTTTCCTTTTGTATTTTTTTTTTATATATTTATTTTGGAGCTTGATTTCAAGAGAGTACCTTCCTAGTTTCCATTTTGACACTGCACCCTC
>ML249695.1:0-63774 GCA_005239495.1 Nicotiana undulata
CTTTTGTCAAATCGTTGCCTTTTACTCTAGTAGTGAAAGCAATCACGTGATCACGTGGGTCAGCCGTGCCATCATATTTGGGGACATCATGCATTCTAAACTTTTTAGGTATGAGCAACGGGGCTGCACTTGGCTTCCAAGGTTGTTGGGAGTATCTTTCAGCATCAATTCCTTTGATAATAGGTGGAACACCAGGAATTTGATCGATGCGTTCGTTTTGTTCTTTTATCTGCTTCTGCATAGTTAGTAATAAATTTTGTAATTCTGAATCACTAGCCGTACCTGGTCGTATTTCAGGAGATGTATTGAGAGTTTCGATCCTGGTTGAATTTGTTAAATCTACTTGCAAATTTTCCACTGGAGTTGTATTATTCGGGGTTGGTGAAATTAGAGGTACTTGTGGCAATCCTCTTGCAAATTCTTGCAAAGCTTGTCCCACGTACTCTGCTATCATTCGCCTTATTTGATCTGATTCCACCGCCTGTTCATTATTATGATTGCCAGCTCTTTCAAGTGATGGTTCTCTCGAAGTTCATGGAGTTCCTCGAGGGGGAGTTGAAGTTGGGGTTTCATTCCTTTGCTGGTTGTTATCGTCATTATTGCCAACGTTGTTGTTGTTGGAATTTGACATGATTTTAAGGATATCGATTGGTAGCGAAAACGATGATTATCAGATTCCCGGTAACGGAACCAATTTGTTTAACCAAAAAATGAACCTTTTTGACTAAAGCTTAATTTCAGGAAAAACTCGGGTTACTGATAATCGGATCAATCAAACAAAGAATAAAAAGCAATCGTTGAGAATAAAAAAGAAACAGTAACTTATATTGCTCGAAATCTGATCCCCTGTTTGTTACATTGACATTCCTTTTATAGGAATGTTTTCCTAGTACAACGTTTGTATTACTGTCATGAAGCCTATTTAATGCTTAATTATNCGAGGCATTGATTGCTGATCTTTAAATCGACCTGTTATTGTGTTCGGATTCGCTATGACCATGCCTTTTTTCTTTAGTGATGTTTTCCGTGGCTAATTCCTTGCATTGCCCGTACCTCTTTATCTCGCATCCACGTGTGATATTTTGATTGGTCCACCTGGCTAGCTGAGTCATCTAAAATCTGTACACCAGTAAGACTATATTTTTTACCAATACAGCCATATCACCCTAGTGGAAACGGACAGGCCGAATCAATGAATAAGACTATCATCCAAAACTTGAAGAAAAGGCTATACGAAGCCAAAGGGAAGTGGAGAGAGAAATTGCCCGAGGTTTTATGGGCATATCGGACGACATCGAAGTCCAGTACCGGAGCAACTCTATTTTCCTTAGTATATGGCTCAAAAGCCTTAATATCGGTCGAAGTCGGAGAACCCAGTGTCAGGTTTTGACATGCAACGGAGGAATCGAACCACGAGGCCATGAATACCAGTCTCGAGTTGCTAGATGATAGACGAGAAGCGACACTCGTTCGAATGGCCGCACAAAACCAACGAATTGAGAGATATTACAATAGAAGAACCAACCTTCGACACTTCAAAGTCGGTGACTTAGTCTTAAGAAAAGTCACCATCATACGCGAGACCCTAATGAAGGGAAAATCGGTCCTAACTGGGAAGGACCCTATCAAATCCTCGGCATAGTTGGGAAAGGATCTTACAAGCTCGAGCAATGAACGGCGAGCCATTGTCGAATAACTGGAACATATCACTCCTCAAGCGGTACTATTGCTAAGGTATGATTTTCTCCTTTTTCATTTACTTAAATATTTGAAAATAACTTATTGCAGGTATCTGATCCAAGAAATCGATACCTCAGGTTTTAAAGTACGCGTTGCACTCTTTTTCCCTTAGACCAGTTTTTATCCCAAATGGATTTTTCCGGAGAGGTGTTTAACGAGGCAACAACTATGTGCTACCTTAGGATAATTCAATAGTATCCAAGGCTTCTTTGCAATCAACCTCGAATACTGGGGGGCATCACCCTCGGATGTTATGTAAATAGGTCTCGATAGGAAGCATTTTGTTATGGACCAAACGTTCGAATGAATTATGTCCATATAGATTAGCCGAGTCTCGACAACAAACATGTACGCATGTATGAATAATACAAAGAAGCATTCTCTTTTATTGAGCATTTCATGTTTGAAATAGAATTTCTATTTTACGAGTCATGTACCTACGATTCTGATCTATTGTGCAAAACTAACACGTGTGAAAAACGGCTCAAGGGCCAAGTACAAGCATACCTCGAACACTCGGGGACTACCTACTCGAGCTATCTAAGTTCGAAATCATAAGACCTCAAAGAGGAACCCTTGATATATAGGCCAAGGCCATCACACTCGGGGACTAATATTTTGAACAAGTTCGAAATGTTATCGGAAAACAAGTCCAAGAGACATACCCGAAGGCTACGGCCATACTAAAGACTACGGTCATATAAAAGGCTACGACCGAAATAATGCAGCTCGGAGACGTCCGACTTCCGCCATAAAATAAAGGCCCTCAAATACTTTGAAAAACTGGTTAAATAAGGTTTCCCTCGGCAAAACAAATAAAAAGGGCTTCGATAAAATCAGTCCTCGAATAACTTAAAGGCTTCGATAATATCACCCTTCGAAAAAACCTCAAGAGGTATCAAATTATCTTAACACAAACGAGTTAAGAAAAAATTGGGTTCCGATCGTTGAACCCTCAAAAAACCCAATGGGTACAAAAAACACATTCTAAGGCATAAAAACATTTCACTAAGTCTTTTGGCCGAAAAGGGAAAAATAATAGTCGTTTTTAGAGGCCGAATTGGCCCAACTTAAAGAGCCTAAGGGCCGGTCTAAAAGATCCTAAGGGCCGATTTAAAGAGCCTAAGGTTCAATATAAAGGAGCCTAAGGGCCGATCTAATAAGCCTAAGGGCCGATAAAATTAGAGTTCGAGACCTCTCTCTCACTCGATTCGAACCCAAGGGTTCAGTTATTGCGAGCTCATACAAATGTTAACTATAGCTCGAAGATTCACATAAAAGGTATAGTGGTGAGCTCAAGATACTTAACAACCATATGATGAAAACCTAAGGATTTTCTTTATCCTAAAACTCAAGATTTATTCAGACTTGGTAATTAAAGATAACTCGTCGGTCAGTTCGATCGAGCCACCCCGAGACAAGTTCTCGAATGAGTTTCAAACTCGGGGACTTGCTCTCGTAACTCGGGGACTTGCCCTCGTAAAAACGAAAAGCCTAAGGGTTAACTTCGATCACGAGTTGAATTACAGCAATGAAAATTTTTCAACAAAGGCAACTAAACATACAAAGGCATGAAAGAAAAACTTATGAAGGCATCAAAGGGAAATTTTCCATTATATCAAAAAATATATACAAGGGGCCGGTCAAATCCTTACAAAAGAAAAAATAAAAGAAGTTATAACTAACTACGATCGGGGCTAGTCCCCTCGAGACCGGTCTCCTCCCGAAAAGCTTCTCTGGGGGCATCTTCTTCAACAGCCTCACCTCCGTCTTCTCCACTTTCGGACCCGCCTCGACTTCCCTATGCATCATCATCATCATCATCATCATCAGAAGGGACGAGCTGCCTGGCTTTGATCTCGAGCTATTTTTCCCGAGCAATCTCCTAGGAGAGGTCAAAAGCTTGAGCATGAATTTCCTCGAGGGTTTCCCTCGGGATTGGCACTTCGCCAAGTCACTATGCCACTGCTCCTGGTTGGAAGCCTCCCTCAGCTGAGTTTGGACAGCTACGTCATCAGCCCGGTACATGGCTATGGATTTTTCCGCCTTGACCTTGGTCTTTTCAATTTTAGCCTTGGCCTCGGTAAGCCCGGCTTTGAGTTCTTCGAACCACTTGGCCGGAGCCGAACCTTTTTCTCTAAGGTCAAGGAGTTGGGCCTCCGCTGAAGATAATTTGGCCAAAGATGCCTCCTTTTCAATAGCAAGGTTGTCCATCCTAGCTTTCCACCGATCACAGTTGGTCTTAACTTGATCGACCTCTGCCCGAAGTATACCGATCTTCTCCACCTTCTGCTGCAGTTGAGATATCGAAGTGTTAGCTTCCACAGTGGAGTCGATTCCATACAGAATCTAAAGGTCGGTTACCTGCTTTTCCAACTCGGCCTCCTCTTCATGAGCCTTGGCCAGGTCCGCTTGAAGGTCCTTTATGACCTTGTGCTTTTGGCCACAATGAATCTTTAGATCATTCCTCTCTTCCAAGACCCTTCGGAGATCGGCTTTGCACTAACTAAGGTTAGCTCGCAATTTGGCAGAAGCCTGTATGAAGAAAAAGAACACAAGTTAGAAAGAATAACCTTGGAAAAACGGTGAAGAGGAATAACCAAAAACAACAAGCACTTACCTTGGAAAAAAGTCGCTGAGCTTCCCCCATGAGAATCGAAGCGTCAGTGATATCAGAGGTATCATCGACTCCTACAAAGCAATCCCGAAAAGGATCGCCAGCGCTAGAGCCTCCGCCAACCTCGGGGGTCTTCAGCCTTAGGCCATCCCTTATTGCCTCTTCAGAGAAGACCGGCATTGAAGGCATTTGACCTATTGTCATGGCCCCGAGCGAATCGCTCAGGGCGTTCTGTCTGATTCTCATGGTTTCAAAATCGGCCTTGCCCGGTGTAGAAGTTGATGATCGAGAAACCGTCTCAACCTCAGGAGACTTGGGGTTCACCCCCGAACTCTTTTTCAAAGCTTCCTCGATGTGAGGCTCGGTGATAGCAGGTGGCAACTCGGAATGCGAAGAGACCTAGGTAGCTTTCTGGGTGAGCTATAAATGCCGAGGTTCCTTCTTCTTCTTCCTCATCCTGGTCCCTCAATGTTTGGACCGCATCCGCCGAGAGTCCGACTGTTTTTCTCCTCACCCTTCGAGGTTTGGGTTTGGAGACCTCGGATTACGAGGGATTTTTCCTTTTCTTGTCCTTTTCCGACCTCGGGACCGGGGACTTAGCTTTGCCATTTTCGCTCGAAGGCCTCAGAATGGAATGTTTGGTCAGGCCTACATAAACAGAATATTAGTAATGGAAAAAATGGGTAATTGCTTCGGAATACGTAAGAAAAGAACTTACCATGGTTCTTGGCCTCCCACCTGCCTTTGGCCAAATCCCTCTACACTCGTTCCACACGAGTCGAGGTGGAGGCAAGCTTGTGGATCCAGTCTTCGAAATCGGGCACAATCTCGGGCATCCAAGGGGCAGCTACATGATCAAAGGGAAATGTTAGACAAGATCAAAAGAAACACAGAGTCAAAAGAACAAAAGGCCACTTACGTTTGGCTTTCCACTCCTCAGGGAAATGCGTCTTTTCTTTTGGTATTATATCACAGGTCCTCACCCGTATGAATCGACTCATCCATCCTCGATATTTATCCTCGTCGATGTTCAAGAATAGGGTTTTTGTTGCTCGACAATTGATTCTAATTAGCCCTCGATAGAGTCGAGTACTGTACAACCGAATAAGGTGGTCTAGTGTGAATTCCGACCCCACAGCCTCGTTGGAGTAGAAGCGTAACATGATCACTATGCGCCAAAGTGAGTGGTGAAGCTGACTGAAGGTAACCTCGTACCTCTTGCAGAAGTCAAAAATTACAGGGTCGACGGTACCCAATGTGAAGGGGTAAGTGTAAACACTCAAGAACCCCTTCAATGTGTGGTGATGCTCTCTTTAGGTGTAGGAATACGCACCACCACCTCTGGACCCCATTTGTAGTCCTTCTTCATGGCATCGACATGGCCCTCGGTAATCGAACACATGTACATCGACACATGTTCGCATCGGCCCGACACCGATGAGGGGTTATCAACTTTAAAATCGGTTCTAAGGACACATGGGCCAGGTATGTATTCATGGAGGGTCGGTTCTACCAGCGTTTTATTGTCGGCCGTCCGGGAGGAGGAAGATAGAGCTTTCTCCTTTTGCGGCACTATTTTAGAGGTATTCGCCATTTGTGTATGTGAGGGGAGTAAAAAGAAGGTGTAAAACTGGTGGCTCCGGTGGAAACGACGGTGGTTTAATGAGCGGCAATGAGAGAAAGGCAAGAAGCATTGGGTGCTCAAGAGTTTATGATCAAAGCAAAGTAAAGTTTTAATCTACTAAAGAGGTGATATTTATAGGTTTAAAACGACGGTTCGGTGTAACTAGTGGCCGACTGGCAACTGACATACATTGATGGTTTTTAGGAACCGAACCGACGGGACGTTTAGGTCACATCCATCGCTTACGTCATGGGGACGACGTCATGATCGAAGTATCGAGGAATCGAGGCTTAGTTCGTTTCTTATCATTTAATTCTAAGAAATGCGAGGATTATCTGTATACGGTAAAAATCGATGATACCCGATTGTACGAGCTCGGACGTATGCCTTGAGAATGAGCCAGTATCGAGCAAGTTCGGGCTCGAAGAACATGAAGACTAAGTGATCGAGATCAGGCTAAATCAACACCGAAATAATAGAATCACGAGATGTCCGCAATCGACCACCGATCTCGGCGAGAATCTCGGAACTAGCAGAACCATTAACAGTTATTGATATCAATCATGTATTTTACTTCTGAAATTAGAGTTATACCTTATTTAGGATTCCTCTACTATATAAAGAGGAATCATGTTCATTTGTAAGACATGATCATACAAAATTATCACTTATGCAACTACTAAGAAATACAAAACACTCTGCTCTTTTATTCACTCTTAACTCTTTACTGTTCATACAGTCCTTTATTTTCATATTATTCTTGTTGTGCTTACTGTTCTTGGCACTTGATCTCGAGCCTAATCCAGATCGGGGTCGATAACTTGCAATCACGTTGGTTTGATCTATTTCAACCGTTTAATTTCTTTATTTATTTATCTATTTATCAATTGGTATTGAATTAGATCACGTATCCTTATAACCACATTACAAGTTTAATTGTTACTCGTATTTTGAGGTATACAAGGGATATATTTCATATTAAAGAAGAGCTTGACTTGGGGATTTGTCTTCCTGAATTGAGCTATAAATAGGAGAATTCATATTCATAGTAGGACACAAAATATTTTGTATACACATAAGCCAAATTTTGCTCTAAATCTGTAAAACTTCTTTCTCTCTTTTTCGTTCTTCATATTGTTCTTATTATTGCCACGGAGGAGCTAAGCCTATAATCCTACTGTACTTTATTCAAATTTATTTTGTTTTTTTTTGTTTTTATTTTTAGCTATGTTATATTCTTGGATCAAAATAATTTATGTGTCTATAAATTACGTTATAAACTTAAGTGTACTTTACGGATAAACATAAAGAAAATATAAAAAGTGAGGTACAATCATCTCCAAACCAGATGCAAGAATTTGTCTAGAAAAAAAAAAAGGACTCCCCTCAATTAAGATCTAGTCTTCACCTCAACGTCACGAAGCTTGTAATCGACACGTCATCGGTGATGAGTTCAACAACCATGGAAACAAAAAAGGAAATACAATATCAAGGAATTAGACTTGAAATAATCCACTCCACTTGATCGTTATTATAATTATGCAAAAATAATAATATATCTTATGTTTCATAAGAATTGCTCGAGTCATATTTTATGTTTGGGAGAAAAGTAAAAGAAAAAAAAAACAAGTAAAGAATAAATTTAGAATATGCTTGCTGCAACTAATTTTTTTAATTGAAGCATGAGCTTGGTGAGAAGAATTAAAAATTTAGAACAAAAGAACCTGAATTCTGCATAGCATCGAGGCACATTATCTAGTACTTTTTAGCTTATTATAAGGAGCAAAATGGGAAAACAAGAATGCGAAATAATTCGTGTATTTAATCAATATGTCAACTTTTTTAGAAGGGTTCAAGAATATCATAATTTAATTTAACCACCAATTAAATAACAGAATAAAAGTCGTTGGATGATTATAATAAATGTTTACTTGAACAAATCGATATTCAAAAACAAACAACACAATATGCAAACGCAAAGTTTGTCGAACTAGTGTAATAAATGAATTAACAATATATAGGTCAAGAAATCGTAAATATTGTTATAACATTGTAACTGACGAATAACTTTTCTGTAAGTTTTAGGGGTCGTTTGATAGGATGTATAAGAATAATGTTGAATATAGTGTATTAGTAATGCTGATATTAGTTATGCTTGCATTAATTATGCTGGCATTAGCTATGCTGACATATTTCTTATTCATTGTTTGGTTTGATTATTAAAGCATTGCACAAGTTCTAAAAGAATTATTTGTTTATAAAAATACCCTCTTAACTAATCCATCACTTTTTTAAAAAAAATATTTGTTGATGAATGTTTTTATATGAACAAGGTTTTAAAAATATTATTTGATTTGTATACCTATATAGTAGTATATATATAACTAAATATTTATTTATAAAAAATAAAATATGCTAAGTATTTATTTATTTACTAGGGATATAATTTTATTTTCCACTTTCTTGAATTATTTCTACCTTGCATCAATATAATAGTATATTTTAATCAAGCAAATTTTGAAGGAAAATTTTATCTTTAACTAAGCTAATGCATGCATTAAAACATATTGCATTGTTAATTCCATGGTTTCTTATGCATTCGTTATGCATAGCATAATACCAAATATGATGTATAACTAATGCTTGCATTACTAATAAATAAGTTCAAAAAATATACCAAACAAGATATTATGAATATACCAAGTCAATGCATACGTAATTCTATTTAATGAATCCTACCAAACGACACCTTAATGTATTTGGGAATTAGGTTGCAGTTAAGTTTTCGATTGGAAACATTTATTAGATACAAAGTAAAGCACACAGTTTGAAGTTTCGTCATGTTCGGTGTTTTTTCTTCACTTAGTTTTTTTCTTTGGGGACGGAAGAAGAGGAATATACTTAATAATATAAACTTTTCGCTTAATCGGGTATCGGGTTGCGTCTAATTTATATAGAGATCATATTGAAGGGATTATAATACATAAATTGGTAATTATTTAATACATAAGCTTCTTTTAGCAGATGTTTGGCTAATTGGACAAAAATAAAGATATTTATTATATTATTATAAACAAATGAACCAAGGTAATTGAATTTTTCCATGAATTCAGATCAAGTCATGGAAGAATAAATATAGGAAAAGTTGTGACATAACTAATTATTCCTTTTTTTTTAACACAGAATTTATTCAAAATCGTGAAACAAGAGTAATAGAAAGAGTCCAACATAAGGAAACCACACAAAGAGGCTATTGAATGTATTTTCTGCCAGCTCAATGTTGATCCTTTAATATATTTCTCGTTGGAAGTATCTCTGATCCCATTGACAACGGGTGGACCCAAAACTGATTAATCGGTCGACGAACCATACTATTGGAAGTTAGTTAGGTGTAATTAGTTATTTGGGGCCATATTGTAATTACTAAAAGTTAGGGGTCTTTATTATATTTTTTTGTCTTTCTAACCACCTTTTATATAGTGGGTTTGTTAGGGTTGTAAATGAGAGTTGAAACAATTGGAAAATTTCCCAAATTCTCTCATCTTCTTCACGCTTACGGCTAGCTCCAATGGCTGAATTCTAACATGGTATCAGAGCCACGGAGACTGATTCGTGAGGATTTCTGATTCCGCTCAACTAATTGCTTACTCAATTCAGCCGCTTAATCTCCATTTCAGAGCTTTTTTTTGTTTTCAATTGTGAGAATTCGCTTGCTTGAATTGGTGCGTCAATGGAGACAGATAAGATCGATCATACACATCTGCTTTTTCTTCAACCTTCAAATACGCTCGACTTGATTCTAATTCCAATTCATCTCACAGGTTAGGAAAACTATGGAGCGCGGAGCAGATCGATGCGTCTCGCCCTCAAAGCCAAGAAAAAATTAGGGTTTGTAACAGGATCTTGTGGTAAGTAGTCGTTCAAGGATAATCTCCATGAGGAATGGGAAACTTATAACACAATAGTACACAACTGGATTATGAACTCTATTTCAAAGGATTTGCTTAGTGGGATCATCTATGCATCAGATGCACATGCAGTCTGGGAGGACCTACATGAGCGATTTGATAAGGTGAATCGAGTGCGTATTTTTCAATTGCATAGAGAAATTTTGCGATTATCGCAAGGAGCAAATTTTGTAGCTGTGTATTTTACCAAGTTAAAGGAGCTATGGGTAGAGTATGATGTATTGGTACCATCTCCGAGATGTTGTTGTCCAAAATCCAAAAAGCATATGACTTATTTGCAGCAACGAAGGGTTATGTAGTTCCTAGATGGACTAAGTGACACATTTGATCATGCTCGTAGGCAAATTCTAATGAAAACCACTGAACCAACCCTTAATCAGGCATATGCACTAATAATACATGATGAGAGTCAACAATGCTCGGAAGGTGGAACTATGGGTCAAAAGGCAGATCCATTAGCTATGCAAGCAGGGAGAGGTTAAGGTTTTCGAGGAAGGAAACGATATCTACAATGTGAATATTGCTGCATGAAAGGGCATACAAAGGGAAACTGCTACAAGATTATCGGGTATACTGAAGACTTCAAAGGAAGGAAGGGATTTCAACCTAAAGAAGTACTTACTACTGCAAATCATGTAGAAAGATTTGTGACTCGGAGTTCATAAGTAGCATCACAGTTTAAAAGAGATTATTTCTTCACAGAAGCACAGTACCAACAAATCCTAGGTTTGCTCAGCAAAGACTCACCACCAAGCAACACTCAGACTCAAAGTTAAGCAACTACTACATGCACAATTACTGCATTATCTTCTAGTGTGCATGCTTCAAACAAAATGAGTGATGACTGGATTGTCGATTCAGGAGCTACAAATCATATATCATCTTTTTTTTAGCTTTACGAATCAGAGCGACTAAGGGCTGAATCTCAGTGGATCATGGCAGCAAGTCCACTCTGCCACTTACAATACCCCGTCGCGTATTTAAGTCGTCTGCAAAGGATTCTATCCGTTGCTCGATAGAAATTGTACTTCAAGGCGGCCACCGCGGCTCTTCCGCCGCACATCATATGTCATCTACTTTAGACTTAATGAGCGATGTAAAAAAGGTAGATGTAAGGGCACAAGATCAAGTAACATTGCCAAATGGTGGTAGTGCAAAGATTGAACATGTGAGGAGTTCATATCTGGCAGTTGATGATAAGCTGTAGAATGTACTTCATGTTCCCGATTTCAAATTTAATCTAATGTCAGTGTCTAAGATGACTAGAGATATAAGGTGCACTGCCATTTCTTTTTACCTGACCACTGTGTGTTTCAGGACCTTTACAATGGCAGAGTGAATGGGATTTGTAAGGAAGATGAAGGTATGTATGTGCTCAAAGGAAAATAAGTCAGTCTATTAGTAACTCATGTTGATGTGAAAGGCTCAATTGGTAAAACAACATGTTTGTGGCAATAGAGACTAGGCCATGCCTTTGTTCCTGTTATGCAACATGTTTCTTTTTTGCAAAATAAAGTAGATAGTGATATGCAAAATAAATATTCTGTTTGCCCTCTAGCTAAACAATCTAGACTGAGTTTTTCTGATAGTGAAAAAAAAACGTACTAGGCCATTTGAGTTAGTTCATATGGATTTATGGGGGCCATATAAAAAGAGTACTCATGATATGAAGCATTATTTTCTTACCGTCGTAGATGATTTCTCCAGGGCTACTTGGATTTTCTTGATGCAGTTTTAGATTGAAACTATCATTTTCTTGAAACAGTTTGTTTGCATGGTCAAAACACAAATGAAAAAGAGTTATTCAATAAACAATGGAATGAATTCTTGTTATCACAAGGTGTCATTCATCAAAGTAGTTGTGTATATACACCTCAGCAGAATTGGGTAGCTGAAAGGAAACACAAACATATATTCAACACCACTAGGGTAATGAAATTCCAAATCCATGTACCAGATCTTTTGGGGGGGAATATGTGCAAACTGTTGTCTACATAATAAACAGATTGCCTACTAGGATCTTAAATGGGAAGAGTCATTATGCAATGTTGTATGGTAGAGTGTCTTTAATAGCCCACTTAAGAGTATTTGGGTGCTTATGTTATGCCACCAATCTGGTGTTAGAAGACAAGTTTGCTTCCAGAGCAAGAAGGGCTATTCACATGGGATATTCAACTACTCAGAAAGGTTATAGATTGTATGATTTAACCACTAGAACCTTCTTTATTAGCAGGAATGTATCTTCCAGTAATAAGAGTTTACACTTAAGAAGATACAACAACAACATTCATTGTGCCAGCATTTTGGAGACAGAGTTACAAGTTCCAGCAGGCGCATTACCAGAAGTGCACAGTCCTGAAGGGCCATCTCAATATCCTAACATAGCAGAAGTAAACAGTATCAATTCACCAGTAGAAGGAGGCTATAGTGGATATAATGATAATACACCACCAGTGGAAGGATTTGATGAACCACGAGTGCCAACTCCTAATGCAGGTGATATATCTGAAATGTTTTGTCCAGAATTTGATGAAAGATTTATAGATCATGTTGAAGGCACAACAGTTCAGGAGAGAGATACACTTGTTGCCCCTCAAGCATCTAAATCACCAGATACACATGATGCACTAAACATTACTGAAGATATGCCTCTTGATGGAGCTGTTCAAAGTGTACAAGATGTGCCTATTACTGATGCTCAGACACCAACTAGACAGTCACTTAGAATAAAAAATCCACCTATATGGCAACGGGACTATGTAGTGCAGCCACAACAATTCTCAAAATGTAATTATCCAATCTCAAACTTTCTTTCTTATGAGAGGATGTCCCCAAAAAACAGAAGTGTGTATTAGTTTTTTCAGTCCTGAAAGCACCTCATAACTTCAAGGAAGGTGTAAATGATGAGAGATGGATCACAACCATGAAACATGAGGTACAAATATTAGAAGAGAATAAGACCCGGGAGGTAGTAGACTTACCACCAGGAAAAGCTTCTATTGGGTCTAAGTGGGTATACAAAATAAAGTACCAAGCTAATGGAGAAGTAAAAAGGTTCAAGGCTCAACTAGTGGCAAAGGGTTACAATGAACAAGAAAGATTAGACTATCATGAGAATTTATCGCCAGCGAAAAAGATGGTGACAGCTAGATTTATGATAGTCGTTGCAGCCTTAAAGGATTTCTCCTTATACCAATGGATGTATTTAATGCTTTTCTTCAAGGATATCTATTTGAAGAAGTCTACATGGATTTGCCACAGGGTTTCTTACGGCAGGGGGAGTAGAAGGTATGTAGATTGCTTAGTTCCTTATATAGTCTCAAGCAGGAAATCAAACAATGAAATTTAAAGCTCACATAAGCTTTGGTAGGTCCAGGTTTTATGCAGAGTACTTATGATTATTCTATGTTCACCAAGAAGTCATGCAAGGATATTGTCATCATCCTCATCTATATTGATTATTTTCTATTGACTGGAATTAATAAGGAGATGATTGATGAAGAAAAATCAGCCCTGCATCAACAATTCAAACTCAAAGACTTAGGAGAATTAAGGTATTTCTTGGGTATTGATATCCAAGCATGGGATACTACTCAACCAAAGAAAATATACCTTAGAGCTTATTTCTGAGTTGGGCTTAAGTGGTGCCAAACCAGCCTTAACACCTCTTGAAGTCAATCAGAAGCTTACCATAATTGAGTATGACAAAGCTACTAGAGTAGAGAATGCATATCCTTTAACAAATGCAACTAGCACCAAAAGTTAATAGGGAAACTCCTATATCTAACAGTTACTCGACTTGATATCAGTTTTACAGTGCAGACTTTAATTCAATTTATGAAACTGCCTAAGAAGTCATATATGGATGTTGCAGTTAGAATGGTCAGGTACTTGAAGTTTACACTAGGAATGGGGTGCTACCAAAGCGAGTATTTGAAGATACATTAACTTTCTTTTGTGATTCTGACTGGGGCAGCCTACCCAATGACTAGGCGTTTTGTTAGTGGCTATGTAGTCAAGCTTGGTAAGTCATTGATTTCATGGAAATCAAAGAAGCAACACACTATTCCCGAAGCAGTGCTGAAGTAGAGTATCGCGACATGGCATCAACATTTTGAGAAATAATATCGTTATTGGGTCTTTTCTCAGAGTTGGGGGTTTCCATCCTTAAGCCTGTGACATTGTTCTGTGATCGTAAAGCAGCAATGCAAATAGTTTTGAACCCAATCTTGCATGAGCACACCCAACACATCGAGATAGACTGTCATTTTGTTTGAGAACGTATTAAAGAAGGTCTCTTAACTACTCAGTATGTTTCCACTAAATATCAACAAACAGATCTCTTCACCAAAGGATTGACATCATTACAACATTGCTTTTTATTAAGCAAGTTGGGTTGTTGAACATTCTCCACTCTCCAGCTTGAGGGGGAGTATTGGAAGTTAGGTGTAGTTAGTTATTTGGGGACATATTGTTATTACTAGAAGCTAGGGGTCTTTATTATTATTGTTTAGCATTTCTAACCACCTTGTATATAGTGGGTTTGTTAGGGATGTACATGACAATTGGAAACAATTGGAAAATTTCCCAAATTATCACGTCTTCTTCATGCTTACAACTAGCTCCAATGGCTGAATTCTAACACATACCACATAGTATAGATGTTGTGGCGAGCGAATGCTGCAGATGGAATGAGATCGCTAATATGTCTGATGTTCATGCTGCAAATATGATGAAGGCTATTATTTTTGAAACAAACAGATCAAAACCTTTCATGCTCCACACTTTCATAAATAATACAAAGATATTAAATATGTCAAAATTGAAAATGATAACCAAGCACTTGATAAATAATACAGATTTTCTATAACATAATTCTATCAAACCAAACATGTCCTAATTAGTCATAAATAAAGTTATGAGGGGAGAATAATTTAAGAATAATAATACCTAATTAATAAATACAGAATTACAATATAGATTGTATACGGTAGAAATCAGGGCTACCAGATTTCACTATTTGATCGAGACTAGGACGTTACACTAAAGAGCTGAGGCACTGAGTTCGAGACCGAAGTCTCTTCAAGATCGAAGTCGGTATCAATCAAAGCCAGGGGAGATAGACTTTGAGTAACATCGGGGATAACTTAGTAACGGAAAGAGAAAAATATCCGTGATTGATCGAGGATCATGGCGTGAATCTCGGAACGGATCAAATCAGAAGCGGTTAATTAGTTGTTTATATGATTTCCTTCTGTAGTTAGAGATATACCATAATTAGGATTCCTCTACTATATAAAGAGGGGTTCCAGTCACTTGTAAACATAATTATTCACTCAGAAAAAACTATACAATTCTTTCTTTCTTGCTTGTTGTTGTTCATCAGAATTATTCTATCTTAATCGCTTTTATATTGTTATCACCTCGAGGGTACCTTAATTCGAGGTTGAAGCTCTGTTTGCACACTGGTTTGATTTATCTATATTTTAATTCCGTCATTTACTTACGCGTTAACCAATTGGTATTGGGTGAAATCACATGTCCTTAAAACCACAATATAAGTTTAATTGTTATCCAAAGTTTAGGGTAAAGTTTGGCGCCGACCGTGGGGCTAAGGATAATAATGATCATTCAATACTGATTTCGGTAACACACACTGCTTTACGCTTGTTCTTGTCAATTATTTTAGTTTTCAGGCTAAAAATATGCCAAATTCACAAACTGCACCCACACATGGTGACAATGGCCTCGGATTTCACGGGGATAACGACAACATACTTTCTCCAGGGATCGAGGTACCACAAGATGATCTTGAGGGAGCACCAATCGCCAATCCAGTTGACGTCAGTTCACATATTGCTCTTAATGTGAATCTGGGCGCAGACACCGAATGACGTGTACGCAGAGAAGGCCGATTTGGTGGCCGAGGTACATAGGGCGGAGGAGATGGAGGAGTTAGTCTCCAAGTAATATTCAAGATGCCACAGGCTCAACAAACCACTATTGCACAACTACAGAATCAATATCGAACGCCAAGTGGGGTCGAATCGGAAGCTGCCCACCGAACTGAGCCAGTACCAGATAGGTTGAATACCAATGAATCGGGTACTGACCCCACAATAATGAAGATGCTCGAGGAGCTCACCAAACGAATCGAATCGGGAGAGCATAAAATTGAGGCAAATGATAAGAAAGTAGAAACGTACAACTCTCGAGTTGATCAGATACCGGGTGCACCGCCAATTGTGAAAGGGATGGATTCAAAGAAATTTGTACAAAATCCATTTCCTTGAAGTGCGGCTCCAAATCCCACTCCCAAAAAGTTTCGCATGCCAGATATCCCTATGTACATTGGGACCACCGATCCCAACGAGCATGTCACCTCTTATACATGCTCCATCAAAGGTAATGATTTTGAAGATGATTAGATCAAATAAAATCTATTGAAGAAGTTCGGAGAGACTCTATCGAAGGGGGCAATGATTTGGTACCATAATCTACCGCCAAATTCCATTGACTTATTCTCCATCCTTGCAGATTCTTATAAAGGCACATGACAGGGCTATAAATTTTGCGACGAGGAAATCAGATCTTTTCAAAGTAAAATAGAAGGATAATGAAATACTTAGGGAATTTGTGGCTCGATTCCAAATGGAACACATAGAGGTTCCACCAATCACAGATGTTTGGTTATTCAAGCCTTCACTCAGGGGTTGAATGAATGAAGTTCAATAGCATCACGTCAACTAAAGCAAAACTTGATCAAATATCCGGTGGTGACATGGGCTGATGTACATAATCAGTACCAATCGAAGATCAGAGTCGAAGATGACTAATTAGGAACTCCTTCTAGTTCTGTATATCCGAACAGGTCCACAGGCAGAAATCAAAGAGATATCGATAGGGAACCTCGGTCGAACAAAGACCGATGTCAGCCATACAATGCAGACCGTAGGAACGGCGATCCCAGACGCAATTCCACTCGAAACGATCGAAGAAGCGATCGAGGACAGAGTTCTCAGGGACTTATAAGTAAAAGTGGTTTTGATAAGCACGCCGATCCCACAGAGGCACCCCGATTATTAGATTATAAATTCAATATAGATGCATCAGGTATTGTATCGGCAATTGGGAGAATCAAATATACTAGGTGGCCTAGACCCATACAAACTGATCTTTCCCAAAAAAATCACAATCTGATGTGCAAAGTCTCACGGTACACATGGCCACATAAACAATGACTGCAGGCAACTGAGAGAGAAGGCAGCCCGTCTATTCAACGGGGGTGACCTTCGAGAGTTCTTAAGTGATCGAGACAAAAATCATTTTAGAGAGAGGGACGCCAACAGAAGAAAACGAATAGGAGGAGCCACATGATATGATACATATGATCGTCAGTGGGGTCGATATCCCACAAGGGCCCTGTGATGACCCAAGGGGTCATTTTATGAATTAAGACTCCATTCTAGGCTTATTATCCATAAAAGGACTAATTTTAATTACCTCGATTTTCATGCATAGTCCGAGCGTGAAACCAGAAAGCTTTTATGTGAAATATGAGAAATAGTTATTTCTAGAGTTAAAATTTGTTTATAGTTGACTTTGGTCAACATTTTGAGTAAATGGACCCGGATCTGTGTTCCGATGATCCCTCGAGGTCCGCAGTAAAATATGGAACTTGGGATTATGCCCGAAATTAATTCCGAGGTCCCAAGCCTTAGAAATCAATTTTTGAAAGAAATTGTTTTACTGAATTATTAATGAAATAAAGAGAAGAAATAGCATTTGAAACCATTGGTATCGGACCCGTATTTTGGTTCCGAGCTCGGTACATATTTTTTATAGTATTTTAATACTATCTGTGAAATTTGGTGAGAATTGGAGTTTATTTGACGTGATTCGGACGTCCGGTTGAGAAATAATGAACTTTAAGTGTTCTTGAGAAAAATAATGAGTTTTGAGGTTTAACTCATATTTTTAGATATTATTTTCATGATTTGATCGCACGAACAAGTCTCTATGATATTTTTAGACTTATGTGCATGTTTGGTTTAGATTCCCTAGGGATAGGGTGAGTTCCGGGTAGGCTACGAGATGTTTTACACTTAGAAAAGTTGTTGGTTTTTACTGTTACTGGTGCTCAGATATTTTTTTTTCATCACGTTCACGTGGAGTCACCCGCAAACGCATAGAGTAAAATTGAACTGGGCCTTTTTGTTATGTGTGAATGTGGGACCCTTGACGCGAATGCAGTGGGCTGGGGGGAGACCCTATGCGAACACGGTTGGGCTCTCGCGAACGCAATGCATAATTGGACCTGGGGGGGGGGGGGGGGGGGGGGGGGGGAGCCTCTTACCCTATGCGAACGCGGCCACCTGGTCACGAACGCGGAGGCCACTGTGCCTAAAGCTTCACGAACGCGTTCCAAGCCCCGCGAACGCGAAGGCCATTTGGGTCTGACCTATCGCGAACGCGGCAGGCCCATCGCGAATGCGATGAAGGCCTGCCCAGTTATATATAAACAATGTTAAACACGGGAAAAACCTTTTCTTTCTCCATTTTTTAACTACAAAGATCTAGAGGCGATTTGCTTCACCTAAGTTCATCCCCAAAGTGTTGGTAATCAATTCTAGACTCTACTCTGTAAATTACCCAATGTGTTCATCACTTTTAAATCAAAAATCAAGAATTTTCATGGTAAAAATTGAGGGTTTTGGTAGAATTAGGGAATTTTGTAAATATCAAATTTTGACCTCGAATTGGGGTCGAATTTTGAAACTAATTGCATACTCGGGCTCGGGGGTGAATGGGTAAACGTAATTTGGTCCAAATTAAGCGGGCCCGGGGTCAGGTTTTAACATTTTTTGAGAAAACTTAGGAAAAAACATAATTTTCGGTAAAGTTACTTCCTTTAAGAATTAATTAATGATATTAAGTTAATTATGATTAGATTCGAGTGTATTGGAGGTGAATTCAAAAGGAAAAGCTATAATTGAGCAGTGAGTGGCCTGCGAATTTGAGGTAAGTGCTTCGTTTAACCTTGACTTGAGGGAGTAGGAATCCCCAACCTAATTGCTATGTGAATTTGCATGTGCATGGTGTATAGGTGAGGTGACGAGTATCTATGCACCACCAAAAGTACTTGTTAAACATGATCCCTTCCCTATCCCCAATTATCTGATTCCTGATTTAATTGTTTGCATTATTTCTATGTTTCCATGTCTACTTGTTTTCATCAACCTGTTGTGAAGTATTATTTTATGAAATTCGAAAGTATTAGTTTTACCCTGGAATCATTGTGTTATATGTAAGGTTGATCTGGTTGATAGTATTCTACAAAACATATAAATTCAAGTTGGTTTCTGTTGTGAATTGATGATTGGTAAAGCTGGTGAGCAGTACAGTTCTTGTTTACAATTATTGAGACAGAATTATTGTGAAAGGCATTGACTTGAAATTGTGAAATCATTATAAATAAAAGTGATGTGATTGTCTGGTGGGAGCGGATTTCACGCCGCAACAAGGAGTGATAAGGGTGGACAGGTGCGATCGGGTTGCACGCCACAACAGGAGAAATAAGGGGGAAATATAGGGAGGATAAATAAGGGTGGACAGTTGAGACCGGGTTGCACGCCGCAACAAGGAGAAATAAGGGATGATACTTATATTTTACTGATTTTGAATACACAGATTTGGAAAAGATATTGTCTTACTTTATTATTTTTCGTTTTTCATAATTTTACACTTACGGTTATTTCAAAAAGAGAACTTTGGAAATTGGTAAACTATGTGAGAATTCGGTTATAGTGGAGACCTGGTAAAGGTATCTGAGTTATTTTTATTGGTATAGTTTATTGTTTTTGTTAAGTTTAGAATTTTGTTTCTCGCTTTATTATATATATGTTGTTACAGGTTATGTTATAGTTGCCTCGCCGTAGCCTCGTCACTACTTCGTCGAGGTTAGGCTTATCACTTACTCAGTATATGAGGTCGGTTGTACTGATACTACACTCTGCACTCTTTTGTGCAGATCCAGGTACCGTCCAGCGTTACTTTAGTAGTTGTCATTCATCATTTGGAGACACGAGGTAGATCTGTCGGCGCCCGCAGATTCTTGAAGTCTTCTCTTAGTTTTATAGAGACTGTTTTATTTTAATAAAAACATATACATTATTTCTTTCAGCCCATTATGTGTAGTATTCTTAGAAGTTCATGAATTGTGACACCAGACCCTGGGGTAGTCTTAGGGTTATATATTTAGTTCGTGGCTCGGTTTATTTATTCGTTTATTACTTTATTCATGAAGTTATTGATGGAAATTATCAGATTTAGTTTATTTTAAATTGTATTATTGTGTTTAAGTAAATATTAAAAGGAAAATGGCTAATCAAGTTCTAACATTGGCTTGCCTAGCAAGTGTGGTGTTAGACGTCATCACGATCCCTAAGGTTGGAAATTTGGGTCGTGATAGGCCCGTGTTCAAACACACCAAAGTATCAATTACTAGGGAAAAACGGACCCGAGATTATGTGCCAGAGGGCACCGTATCGTTCAACGATGAGGAAGTAGAAGGAATTTCTCAACCTCACAACGATGCTCTGGTAATTTCTATCTTTATGAATAAAATTCAAGTTAAGCATGTTTTAGTGGATCCAAGTAGCTCGGCAATATCATCTGATCGAGGTTCGTGGAGCAATTCGGCCTGCAAGATCGAATTGTACCCGTAGCTCGGGTCCTGAATGGTTTCAACATGGCCAGCAAAACTACTAAAGAAGAGATCATACAACCGCTGAACGTAGCTGCAACTATTCAAGAAACCACGTTCCATGCAATCGAGGCCGACATGAGGTACAACGCCCTACTCGGGAGGCCCTAGATTCACAATATGAGGGCATTCCCTTCGACTCTCCCCCAAATGATGAAATTCCCAACACTGGACGGGGTGAAAACAGTATATGGAGAGCAACATGCTGCAAAAGAAATGCTCGTGGTCGACGAGGTAATACCGATATCGACGCTTTCGACAACAAAGGGATCGGAGGCCAAAGGAAAACAGGAGACCAAATAGCAACCACAGTCACTAACCCCGACTCAGTCAGAAAAGTAGGGAATCGAAGAGGAAGATGACGACTATTATATCCATCGATCCTTCATTATCCCCGAGGATTTCGATGCCACCAAATCAATAGTCGAGGAGCTAGAACAGGTTATACTGATCGAGTATCTGCCCGATCAAAAGGTATACCTGGGTACGGGGTTAACCCCCGAACTCAGGAAGAAACTCATTGAATTTCTTATTGATAACATGGATTGTTTTGCTTGGTCCACTTAGATATGACAGGGATCCCACCGGAGATAACAACATATCGATTGAGTCTGGACCCGAAGTTCAGGCCAGTGAAACAAAAGAGAAGGCCCTAGTCCGAGGTAAAACATGCATTCAACAAGTACGAGGTAACTAAAATTCTCAAAATAGGATCCATCCGGGAAGTAAAATATCCTGAATGGTTAGCAAACGTAGTTGTAGTTCCTAAAAAGGGTAACAAACTTAGGATGTGTGTAGATTTAAAGATTTAAACAAAGCATGCCCCAAAGACTCTTTTCATCTGCCTAACATCGATCGTATGATCGACGCCACGGCCGGCTACAAGATCCTTAGTTTTCTCGATGCCTACTCTGGGTACAATCAAATTCAAATGAACCCGGAAGATCAGGAAAAGACTTCATTCATCACTAAGTATGGCACATATTGTTATAACGTAATGCCTTTTGGGGTAAAAATGTTGATGCTACCTACCAACGCCTAGTAAATAAAATGTTCGAAGAGAAAATAGTTAAGTCAATGGAGGTATACACTGACAGCGCAGATGACCATTTGACACATTTGCATGAAACCTTCAAGATATTGAGAAAATATAACATGATGCTCAACCCCGAGAAATCTTCTTTCGGGGTCGGTTCGGGCAAGTTCCTCGGCTTTATGCTGTCAAATCGAGGGATCGAGATCAACCCCGATAAGATCAATACTATCGAGTACATCACAATCGTGGACAGCGTTAAAGCCGTGCAAAGGCTGATAGGGCGGATAGCCGCCTTATGCTGATTTATCTCGAGATCGTGAGATCGAAGTCATAGGTTCTTCTCACTACTCAAAAATAAGAACAATTTCGCCTGGACCCCATAGTGCCAACAAGCGTTAGAAGAATTAAAATGGTACCTCTCGATTCCACCATTGCTTCATACCCCAAAAGCAGATGAAAAGATCTACGTATACTTAGCAGTCTCAGAAGTTGCGGTAAGTGGTGTCCTAGTTCGAGAAGAGAAATGTATGCAATTTCCCGTTTATTATGTAAGTCGAACTTTAGGCAAGGCAGAAACTCGATACCCATACTTAGAAAAATTGTCACTTGCTCAAATAAGCGCCTCTAAGAAGCTAAAGCTGTATTTTCAATGTCACCCAATATGTGTGGTAACCACTTACCCTCTTTGTAATGTTTTACATAAGCTCGAATTGTCGGGCTGATTGGTCAAATGGGCCGTCGAACTCAGTGGGTATGATATCAAATATCAACCCCGAACGGCCATAAAGTCTCAAATTTTAGCAGACTTCATGGCCGACTTCACGCCATCCCTCGTACCCGAGGTCTAAAAGGAACTTTTGTTAAACTCGGGTACATCATCGCGCGTGTGGACCCTTTTTACAGACGACACTTCAAATTTTAAAGGGCCCGACTTAGGAATCCTTTTGAAGCCGCCCACGGGCAACATAGTTAGGCAATCTATCAAAATATCTAAGTTGACTAACAATGAGGCCGAGTACGAGGCCATGATTGCAGGTCTCGAACTAACTAAAAGCTTGGGAGCAGAGGTCATCGAAGCCAAATGCGACTCCCTACTGGTGGTAAACCAAGTCAACAGAACATTCGAGGTTCGAGAGGATAGAATGCAAA
The DNA here is from genome assembly GCA_005239495.1 of Nicotiana undulata. NCBI lineage: Eukaryota > Viridiplantae > Streptophyta > Magnoliopsida > Solanales > Solanaceae > Nicotiana > Nicotiana undulata. Next base: position 22,900 of record ML249695.1, read on the forward strand.
GGTATTTAAAAAAATTGCAAGTGACATTACATCATTTTAAATAATGGACTTTGCAGCATATACCTCAAGCACAAAACAGCGAGGCCGATGCCCTAGTGAATCTGGGATCATCAGTCGAAGACGACGAAATCAACTCGGGGACTGTCGTTCAACTCTTGAAGTCAGTGATTAAACAAGGCCATTCCGAAATAAACTCCACGAGCCTAACATGGGATTGGAGGAAAAATATATTGAGTATTTGAAATCGGAAAGCTCCAATCGAACCCTAAGGAATCAAGGACTCTACAAACAAAAGATGCTCGATTCGCAATGGATGAGGATGGAACATTATACAGGAGGATGTTCGATGGACCGTTGGCAGTATTCTTGGGACAAGGGGACACCGATTATGTCCTACGAGAAGTTCACAAGGGTACTAGCGGGAACCACTCTGGTGCCGAATCACTGGTTCACAAAATCATCAGAGTAGGGTACTATTGGGCCAATATGGAGAAAGACACTAAAGAATTCGTTCGAAAATGTGATAAGTGTCAAAGGCATGCACCGATGATCCACCAACCCGGAGAATAACTTCATTCTGTCTTATCCCATATCCATTCATGAAATGGGGAATGGATATCGTCGGCCCTCTGTCATCGGCCCTAGGTAAAGATAAATTCATTTTATTTATGACTGACTATTTCTCTAAGTAGGTTGAAGCACAGGCCTTCGAGAAAGTTAGAGTAAGAAGTTATAGACTTCATCTGGGATCACATCATATGCTGATTCGGGATACCTACCGAAATCGTATGCGATAATGGAAAACAATTCATCGGCAGAAAAATAACAAAGTTTCTCGAATACCACAAAATAGAAAGTATCTTATCAACACCGTATCATCCTAGTGGGAACGGGCAGGCCGAATCAACGAACAAGACCATCATTCAGAATCTAAAGAAGAGATTGAACGACGCCAAGGGAAAATGGAGAGAAATTTTACCCGAAGTCCTTTGGGCATATCGAACAATATCAAAATCCAGTTACAGGGGAAACACCGTTCTCCTTAGTATATGGTGCAGAAGCCTTGATCCCGGTCAAAGTAAGGGAACCCAACGCCAGATTTTGACACGCAGCGTAAGAGTCAAATCACGAGGCTATGAGTACGAGCCTCGAACTACTAAATGAAAAATGGGAAGCCGTCCTCGTTTGAATGGCCGCACAAAAACAACACATAGAAAGGTATTATAATCGAAGGACCAACCTTCGCCACTTCGGAAATTGGGGACTTAATTCTGAGAAAAGTCACCCTCAATACTAGAGACCCTAACGAAGGAAAACTTGGCCCAAATTGGGAAGGATAGTATCAAGTCCTCGATATCGTTAGAAAGGGATCCTACAAGCTTGGCACGATAAACGGTGAGAAACTACCAAATAATTAGAACATCTCACTCCTCAAACGATATTATTCTTAAGGTATGACTTTCTCATTTCTTATTTACATTTTACACAAACTTATTTTCAGGTGTTCGAGCAAAGGCATCGAAGTTCACTTCAAGCAGGAAGATACCAGATCTTAAAGCACGCGTTGCACTCTTTTTCCCTTCGACCAATTTTTATTCCAAATGGGTTTTTGCGGCAAGGTTTTTAATGAGGCAACCATTATTTGTGCTAACTTATAGTATCAGAGGTCTATTTACAAACAACCTTGAATACTGGGGGGCATCACCCTCGGGTGTTATGTTTTCAAGAAAACTACTTCATGTCAACAGGGTCTCGATAGGAAAACTTTGTAATGGGACAAACGGTCGAATGAACTGTGTCCGTATAGATTACTCGAGTCCTAATGGAAAAACATGTACGCATGTATGAACTATTGAAAGAATTACTTTTCCTTACAAGATGTCCTGTGCCTTAATGAAATTTCTACTTTACAAGTTCCATACTTATGATTTCTTGTGAACACTGGCTCAAGGGCCAAGTACAACTACACTTCGAATGATCAACGCCATACTCGGGGACTGCCGTCAAACAATTGGCATGTTCAAAACCATAAGACCTCAAAGAGGCAACCCTCAATTTCATAGGCCAAGGCCACCATACTCGGGGACTAACACTTTGAGCAAGTTCAAAATGTTATTGGGAAAATAAGACCAAGAGGCATACCCAAAGGCTACGTCCAAACTAACGCGGTTCGAAGACGTCCGAATTCCGCAATGAAAACAGGTCTTCTAATTCTTTTGAAAATCGGTTAATAAAGGCTACCCTCGGCAAAATAATCAAAGGGCTTCGATAATATTAGCCCTCGAAAAAACTTAAGAGGTATCAAACTATTTAAATACAAATTTTACTAAGGCATAAAAATAAAGGGTTTTGATAAATATTAAACCCTCAAATATCCCAATGGATAAAAACTTCATGCTAAGGCATAACGAAATTCCTATATGTAAAAATCTTTAAGCTGAAAAGGGAAAAAGCCAATCTTCTGAGGCCATATCGGCCCAATTCAAGAGCCTAAGGGCCATTATATTTTTGAGTTCGAGAATCTATTCTTACTCAACTCAAACCTAAGGGTTTTACTACTTCGAGTTCGAGCAACAACTCACTCGACTATTAAAGCAGTATTAGTTTGGCTTCGGCCAAGTTGCCTAAAAGCCGAAGGCTTAAACATATTATTCACAAGGCATGAAAATTTTACAAGGCACAAAAAAATTATCACAAGTCAAAATTTAGACAGAATTCAAAAAGAAATATTATTATATATATGAAAAACGACATTCACAAAGGATCGACCGGGGTCCTACACAAAGAAAAGGAAAGGAAATTACAAGTGCCCTAACTATGTTCAGGGGTGACTCCCTCCTCGGGGGCGGCTTATTCCTCGGGACCCTCATCATTATCGGACCCGCTTTTGCTGCCTTCATCATCGTCATCATCATCGGAAGAGGACAGTATCCTGGCATCGGTTTCATGCACCTTTTCCTGTGCTATCTCCTCAGAAAGGTCGAAACCTCGGGCGTGGATCTCCTCGAGGGTCTCTCTCTGGGATTGGGATTTGGCAAGCTCGGTAGTCCATTTCAATCGATCAACAGCCTCCCTCAATTGTGCTTGAGCAACCTCGGCATCGGCCAGATATATAGCCACCGACTTATCAGCCTCGACCTTTGCTTTTTCGGCCTCAGCTTGGGCCTTTGCAAGTTTAGCCTCAAGCTCTTCAATCCTCTTGGCCTGAACCGAGCACTTTTCCCTAGCACTTCGAAGTTGGGCTTAGGCCGATGAAAACTGAGCCAAGGCAGTCTCTTTCTCCGTGGCATGGTGGTCCATGCCTTCTTTCGACTTGTGGTAGTCAGCTTTCGCTTGATCGACCTCCTTCCAGAATAGCTAGATCCTCTCAATCTTTTGCTGCAACTGTGACATTGAAATATTAGCTTCCGTCCTTGAATCGAGCCCGTGGTTTTTAAAGAGAGTCATTACCTGCTCATTACGTTCGGCTTCCCCCTTACGGGCTTTGGCCAAAATAGCTTGGAGGTCCTTGATCTCCTCGTCTTTCTGCCCACAGAGAAGTTTGAGAACTTTCCTCTCCTCTGAAAGCCTTTGGAGATCGGCCTCACACTGGCTTAGTTAGGCCAGGACTTAAAGAGGGCCTGTATGAAAAATGGAAGGAGTTAGGAAGAGAAAAGGAAAAATGAAAGAAATCGACATCAACAAAATTTCATACTTACATGGCTCAGAAGACGTTGGGCCTCTTCGAAGAGGTTGGATGCATCGTTGAGATCGAAGGCATCCTCGACCCCTGTAAAGCAATCCCGAAAAGGATCCTCTCCGCCGGGGACTCCGCTTATTTCAGGAGTCCTTATTGCTTGTGTATCCTTTATGGCATCTTCAGGAAAGGGGGTAGAGACGGTGAGTGGCCTGTTGTCACTGCCCCGAGCGAATCACTCGGGGCATTTTGTTCGGCTCTAGGGACCTCGAGACCAACCCCATATGATATGTTTGTAGTTCGAGGTGAGACAACCTCGACCTCAGTTGATTTGGGACCTTGACCGAAACTTCTTCACCACGAGGCAGGGCCTCGTCAACCGCCACCGATTTAGCAGCTTTGGTGGTTTCGACGGTCTTCCTCACTCGGGTCACCAGCACCGAGTCGCCGTCTTCACCTTTATCTTCTTCCTATTCCCTTAGCCTTTGGACTGACTCTAAAGTCAGAGGGATAACGTTCTCCTTGGGTTTCCGTGCTGCTTTCTTTTTGGGTTTAGGGTCCTCGGATGTCGAGACCCACTTTCTCTTATTTTCCTTCCCCGGCTTCGGAGTCAGGGCCATTGCCTCTTCCTCACTGTTAGGAGGCCTCAAAACCGCATCCTTGTTCAGGCCTTCATAAGAAAGGACTAAATAAGTAAAAAGAAGTTTAGTCAATGCATCGGGTATGAGAAAAGAGAAACTTACCATGGTTCTTTGCTTACCATCGCCCTTTTGCCAAGTCACGCCAACAACGCTCAACATGGGAAAAAGTCAAAGCAAGCTTTCAGACCCAGTTCTAGAGGTCAGGGACTGCTCGAGGCACCCAAGCAACTGTTGCAAGACGAAGAGAGGTATTAAGCAAAGCAGAAAATGAAACACAAACATGGAAACCACCAGTAGAGTGTTGCTTACGCTTCGGGTTCCGTTTCTCAGGCAACAACATTTTCTCTTTCGGGATAAGATCACACGTCTTCACCCGAACGAACCTGCCTATCCACCCCCGTTCATTTTCGTCGTCGATGCTCGAGAAAAACTCCTTGGTCGCTTGACGTTGCAGTTTGATCAACCCCCGAAAGATTCAAGAGCTTTGTCAGTGAAGAACCGTAGCATGATCACTATACGCCAAAATGAAGGGTGTACTTGGCCGAAAGTCACTTGATATTGACGGCAGAAGTCAATGATGACAGGATCGAGGGGGTCCAATGTGAAAGAATAAGTGTAAACACTTAGACACCCTTTCACGTGGGCAGTGATGCTCTCTCTTCTGGGGATGGGATCTCTACCACTTCGTCGCCCCAGTTACAATCCCTTTTGATTTCTCGAGATATCCCACGGTTATCGAGTAGATATACCTTGATACGTGCTCACATCGACGAGAGACCGATGGAGGATTCTCGGTTTTAAAGCCAGACTTAAGAACACACGAGCCAGGAACTAACTCCTCAGGGAGCAATTCCGCTGGTGTTTTATCGCCGACCGACCGTGAAGAAGAAGAGGAAGTTTTTTCCTTTTGTGGAACAATTCTGGATGTTTTCGCCATTATATTGGTTGAAGAAAGAGGAAAGTAATAAGGTTTGGTGGTTCCAAACTAGCGGTGATGACCTAAGGAGTAATGAAAAAGAAGAGCTTGAGATAGTTAAAAGCTTAAAAGAACTGATGAAGATTAAAGTAAAGTTTGATTCAGCGAAAAGAAGCCATATTTATATATTTACGGTGACGGTTCTACGACACTAGTGGCCGACTGCCCACTAACGCTCATTAATGGTTTGGGGAACTGTACCGACGGGAAGTTTCGGTCACTTCCATCGCTTATGTCACGAGGGTGACATCATTGTCTATCGAGGTCAGAGAAAAATCGAAGGCTCGGTTCGTTTCTTATCATTATATTCGAACAAACGAGGGGACTATCTGTATACGATAGAAATCGGGCTATCCAATTTCATTATTTGATCAAGACTAGGAAGTTGCACCGAAGAGCTGAGGCACTGAGTTTGAGACTGAAGGATTTTTCGAGATCGAGGTCGGTATGGATCGAAGCCATGAGAGATAGACTTCGAGTAACATCGGGGATAGCTTAGTAACGGAAAGAGCGAAATATCCGTGATTGATCGAGGATCGTGGCGTGAATATCGGAACTGATCAAATCAGAAGCGGTTAACTAGCTGTTTATACGATTTCCTTCTGTAATTAGAGATATACCATAATTAGGATTCCTCTACTATATAAAGAGGGGTTCCAGTCACTTGTAAACATCATTATTCACTGAGAAAAAGTTATACAATTCTTTCTTTTTTGCTTGTTGTTGTTCATCAGAATTATTCTATCTTAGTCGCTTTTATACTGTTATCACCTCGAGGGTACCTTAACTCGAGGCTGAAGCTTTGTTTGGACACTAGTTTGATTTATCTCTATTTTAATTCCGTCATTTACTTACGCATTAATCAATTGGTATTGAGTGAAATCACATATCCTTAAAACCACAATATAAATTTAATTGTTATCCAAAATTTTAGGGTAAACATAGATATTGTGGTTGTATTGCTCATTTCATTAGAAAAGGGATATGTCATGTATAAGACAAAATTTTAAAATGTTATTTTTATTTTTAAATTTAGTAAAAATTTAAATGATAAATTTAAGGTTATTCTTGTTTTTAGATTCTTTATACTCGGAAAGCTAATTCTCGTATAAATTATTTAATATCCGACCCATATAAACTAATACTGAAATGACTATATAAGATTATATCGATATATATTGTAAACAAGACATCAGCCAAATGTGTCCAAAACTAATTAATAAATATCAAATTTAATATCAGGATTATTTTTCTGATTATGCTAACCAAGTTAAAAGTATCAGACTATAAATACTGTAGATAAGATCGGCCATTATTAGAGATAATACTCCTACTAGCTATATTGAATGTGAAGTAGACATTTTCTGAAGTGGAATGTTTAAAACGTTTTCAGACATTTAAAACCTGGAATGCGGAGGCAAAGTAGAGTAGTACTAGTATAAACAAGTGATCCCATTTTCAAAGTCACCCGTCGAAAATCCCCATTTCACCACTTCGTGTTACCTTCTCCTCCTCACTTTTGTCTCTTTCTCTTGGCTTGCTACGTCCGTGTTGTGCCGTTGGAGAAATGCAGTCGTTACCTATCTCACACCGGTTGTTTCCAGCCACCCACCGGAAAGTTCTGGCGGCGCAGCCTGTCGCCGTCATTTCTAACCGGAGCTCAACTTCTGCACTTGCGCTTCGTGTCCGTACTCTACAATGCCGCTGTCTTCATTCTTCATCTCTAGGTACCTCTCTCTCTCCCTCAAGTAAAAATGTCTCTACTTTTTTTTTTAAAGTAAAATGTCCGTACTGATGCTGTTTTTAAATTCAAATTAATCTTATTTCAAGTTGAGTTTCACGATTTTTTTGTTTTTTTTTAATCTAGAAGAGCATTTCTTATACTACTGCTGCTTGGGAGCTCCGCTGCTTTGATACGTACGATATGTTTATGTGTGGGAGATTTTTTTTTTCCTTTTCTTTTTGTTTCAGTTATGGATGAGGACAGGTTCATTGAAGCTTCTAAAAGCGGCAACTTGATTCCGCTGCACAAAACCATTTTTTCCGATCATTTGACTCCGGTGCTGGCTTACCGGTGTTTGGTGAAAGAAGACGATCGTGAAGCTCCAAGCTTTCTCTTTGAATCCGTTGAACCTGGTTTTCGAGGTTCTAGTGTTGTAAGAGAATTTCAAATTTTGACTTTAATTTTACGCTTCTTAATTACTTACCTTTTGGTTATTGATTCGATAATTATCATGATGCTAAATGTCATAGTTGGTTTTAATTTCTTAGGGTCGCTACAGCGTGGTGGGGGCTCAACCATCTATGGAAATTGTGGCTAAGGAACACAATGTGACTATATTGGACCACCACACTGGAAAATTGACCCAGAAGACTGTCCAAGATCCCATGAATATTCCGAGGAGTATTTCTGAGGGATGGAAGCCCAGACTCATTGATGAACTTCCTGATACCTTTTGTGGTGAGGATTTTGTTTTCACTAAATTGCGGTATAAGTTGTTGGATGTGAGGAACTGTTTTTGTTTCCCACTTTCCAGAAGGAATAATAACTGTAGGGCTCTTAATTAACAGCTAGATTTCACTGGATACACAAATATGCTTATTATAGTGGTTTGTGTTTAAAATTAGTTTTGGGTTTTAGTCAACCGGTGAACTTTCTGACTATGAGGTGCGCTAAAACATTAGAAGCTGCAATTCCTGCTGGTTTCCTGTACAACTATAATTTATGACAACAATGCGTAAGTAGCTCACTGTTTATGCAATAAATAGCAATAAACTTTTATGTTGGCTGTATGTTGAAGGGAAAATTAGGTTGTAATGATGAAAGTATTTGAGGCATGGATTCAAGGGCAACTACCCCTAGCTCTCCATTTATTTAGAAACAAAGTCTAAGGTATTAGAAGGGGAGCCTTGGCGTAACTGGTAAAGTTGCTGCCATGTGACCAGGAGGTCACGGGTTCGAGCTATGGAAATTGCCTCTTGCAGGTGTTAAGTTTATGGGCTTTTCTTGTCTGGAAGCGGTTCATGATGCTAGATTCCATTTTGCTCCAAATCAGGAAGTTTGGATACTGATGATTAACAGCTATGGTTAAATTACCTATTACCCCCCACCCCCTCCCCCTCCCCCCCAAAAAAAAAAAAAAGAAAAAAGATTGTTATGGTTAAATACAAATCTTGTACCATTCCAGACACAAACTTAAGTGACGAGAGCTCTCTGTCACTTGTAATATGGTGGTATAACTATCTGAGTTTTTTGGATGTTTAATTTCATTGATTACATGTATTTTTATGTGCATGCTCAAGAAGATCAGAAGACCGTTCCTTAATTTAGAAATCTGCCTTTCCTACTTGCTTTTGTCTTTGTACCAGATCACAAGCTTGTCATGTTCTAAAAATCTCCAGCATAATTAATGCTGTCGTGATAGTCATAACATAAATATTTCCCCATGGCTTGTCAATATGTGGGAGAATAGTAATGTTAGATATGTATGACATCTATGCGGAAAAAATGTTGCACTTCTGGATATGTTCTCTAACAGTATCCATAAATCAACTCCCCAGTTCTCAACCAACTCCAATAATTGTAAATGAGCTGTTTCTGTTTGGAGCTTCCATATTATTATTGGTCACTCCGTTCTGTTCCATCTCATTACGGTTTCATTGATGTCATTTTGCATCAGTGTTCAGTTGTCCTTGACAATTTATGAAATATTTGAGAAGGCTACTACACCTTGAGCTCCATGCACATCTGCTGGCATGATAACTTGGTAATCACAAGGAGGATTATTTCTAATGAGCGTATGGCTTAAGTTGGTATTAAACATGAGAGAGGAAATATACTTTTTTGATATGAAGAGATGATATTTATTCCTGTTTCTAGGATTTATTTATTGGAACAGTGGTTGTCTGCAAGGAGGGAATTTGGTATAGTGCTTAATTTGCACGAGTTGCGTATTCTTTTTCAGGATTTGCATATTACTTCTAATTACTAAATTAGGAGAAGAATAATTATGATGGATAAATGACTCATATGCATTTCCAATCTCCACCTGTAGTCTATTGATGCTATTATATACAATTCCTCAGAATCATATGCTTCTCAGGAGATTACATGTGATGCTGTCAGGTGACCGGCATCATTATAAGTACAAATTATACTGCCATTTATTGTACTGTACGGCATTTTTAATAATGTCTCTGACGAAAAATATTAATTCAATGTTCTTGTTATCGTTGCTAACAGGTGGATGGGTTGGTTATTTCTCATATGACACAGTTCGGTATGTAGAGAACAGGAAGTTACCATTCCTATGGGCTCCAGAGGATGACCGGAACCTTGCAGATATTCAATTAGGACTATACGAAGATGTCATTGTGTTTGATCATGTTGAGAAGGTAGTTTCGTCCAAATAAAGGTTGGAAGAGCTCTTGAGCGGCACTAATGAATAGTCTCTTACTCTTTTACCCAATTTAGTTCTTATCCAGCCTTTTCAAAGTCAGGCTAACATCCGAGTTCTTGATTTACTTGGTGCATATGAGATTCAACTTTTACAGGATGAATGCTTGTGCTAAAGTTGAACCACATGTATGATTAACAAATTTTCCACCTAGGACATAATACAAACACTAGCAATTTAAGTATTATGAATGAATACATACTTCTGTGTTTCCTTTATTATGCACATGTAGAATATTTTCCAGCAATTAATGGCATTTAATAGTTTTTCATATTCTAGAATCACCAGTTTGCAGTAGATTTCTTTTCTTCCTATCCCTCTTTGTTACTGTTTCCATGACGCTTAGGAATTAATACTGTAAACATTTTGTTCCTGCAGAAAGTACAGGTGATTCACTGGGTGCGGTTGGATCAGTATTCATCTCTTCCTGAGGCATATCTTGATGGGAAGAAACGCTTGGAAATATTAGTGTCTAGAGTACAAGGAATTGAGTCGTAAGTCCTTTTTGGTTTTCCTTTTTGCATCAAAACTAGCAATTCAGTAATATTATTTACATATCCACATCTAAGCTTATTTTTATTCTTTAGTCCAAGGTTATCTCCCGGTTCTGTGGATTTCTGTACTCATGCTTTTGGACCTTCATTAACCAAGGGAAACATGACAAGTGAGGAGTACAAGAATGCTGTCTTACAAGCAAAGGAGCACATTGCTGCAGGAGACATATTTCAAATCGTTTTAAGTCAACGCTTTGAGAGAAGAACATTTGCTGACCCATTTGAAGTCTACAGAGCATTAAGAATTGTGAATCCAAGCCCATATATGACTTACATACAAGTCAGTTCTTCTCTTTCACTATGAGAAGAATATCCGATCCCGGTTGCCTGCTGCAGTGACTTACTATGTTATCTTTTCTATATCAGGCCAGAGGCTGTATTTTAGTTGCATCGAGCCCAGAAATTCTGACACGTGTGAAGAAGGTAAGAGTGATGATCTTGTTCTTCTCAAACATTTAACCTTAGGCTTAGTTTGGACATTGCTGATTTTCTTATGGAATATTGGAACCAGGGTCCATGTGTCTCCCTTGTTTTCTGTTCACACATTTTAATTCCTTCATAGTTTTTGAGAGTTTGTAATCTTTATATATACGTCATTTTTTCCAATGACAGAGAAGAATTGTTAATCGACCACTGGCTGGGACAAGCAGAAGAGGGAAGACACCTGATGAGGATGTGATGTTGGAAATGCAGATGTTAAAAGATGAGAAACAATGCGCAGAGCACATCATGCTGGTTGATTTAGGACGAAATGATGTAGGAAAGGTTTATTACTGACCATTCCAGCATTTTTGCATCACCAAGAGCTTTGAAATATATCTGGTTCAATGAGTGGGAGAGAACCTTGTTTGGTAGAAAATTAGAAATGGAAATACTAAAAATATTAACTGCTTCCTTTTTCCGCTCATCTTTTTCATGAAATGCTAATATAGAGGGTGTCATGCAGCATGCATCATCTACTTCTACTACCCTCTTTTACATTCTAGCCATATAAAATGCAATGGCCACCCCCCTAACCTTTCCTGTTAGTTGTTACCTCTCTGCTATCACAGTGTTAGTATCTTCTGTTCTACAATATACTTCAGGTAGAGCCCTTTTCAACTGCGATAGAACCCCTAGACGTTGGTTGTTTTACGTAAATCCATCAACTAAACTTACGGGTGCCTCTTTTCTTGTTTCCTGAATATGTTTTGACTTGCACTTGAAAAATATATTGGGTTACCCAACTATTTCCTTTTCCTGCTATAGGTGTCAAAACCTGGTTCTGTGAATGTCGAAAAGCTCATGAGCGTCGAGCGGTATTCCCATGTGATGCACATAAGCTCCACGGTGAGTCCATATTTGATTTCGTCCAAGGTTGTACTGGAATCTAAATTGCCTTTGATATTCCTGTTGGACTCTAGTTTTCCTTACATTCTGCTCATTCCTGAAAATGCAAATAACATGGACAAAAGAGACCCAAAAAGAAAAGAAAAGAAATTCCGAATTGATGATATTTTGATGGTTCATATGTGACTATCTCTTATGTTTCAGCTACTGCATGTGTGTCAAATACATTTGCTTGTGCGTTGGTGCTTGTCTGAATGCATCTCATATTTTTTATGATAGTGATGTCTGAGCCAACTTGTGCGCACCTCAGCTATTCCACCGAGTACCTACTACTTCGTATCAGCTTAGGTACTAGGTAACTTTGCCCCCCAAGGGTTAGGCTGGTAGGAGGAAAGCACCTAGTGTTTTTTGCTTCCACTGGGATTTGAACCTGAGACCTCAGGGTTCTTACCACTTAATTAACTACTAGGTCATACCTCTGGGAGCCATGCATCTCATATATACTGTTGAAACAAAGAAAACAAGTCAAACACAACAAAAGATAAGTAGAAGTGCAGTCTAAATTCACACATAGCTTCAGGCCCTTTGCATTTATAGAAGATCAACTAGAGGGAACAGTGGACAGATATTCCATGTCAACAAGGTAAAAGCTGTGTTGAATATTCTTTTTTCAATCAAGAAAATATGTAGTGGATTACATCTCCCAAAAAATGATCTTTGGTTGTTCCATGTGAGGCAACATCTGACTTCCTACTACTGGGAGTATCTAGATGACATTTAAGAGCATGATTACTTCTTACAGGAATCACATTATGACATATTTTCTTCACCACAGGTCTCTGGAGAGTTGCTTGATCATTTAACCTGTTGGGATGCACTACGTGCTGCATTGCCTGTTGGGACCGTCAGTGGAGCACCAAAGGTTAAACTCGACTTTAAATTAGCTGGACATTGTTGATGGAATTTTAATTTCAAGTTATTACCTTCTCTTTACAAACATGGGAATGTAGAGGCGATGTTACATTCTGCACTGATACTTGCTTAAAGTGAAATTGATCTGTATCTGTTTGTCCTACTATGAGGACCAGAAGAAGAGTTCCACTGATTTCCAATCTACCAGCAAATCAACATCATTTTAAAGGACAAAAGAAAATTCCAACTTCATTTATTAGATTTAACTATCAAAATTTGTACACACGGGAAAGATTTCAAGTCCTGCTCTCTGTTCATGTATCATGCTATGATCCAGGTAAGGGCCATGGAGTTGATTGATCAGCTAGAAGTAGCTCGGAGAGGGCCTTACAGCGGTGGGTTTGGAGGCATTTCCTTTTCAGGTGACATGGACATCGCACTAGCTCTAAGGACAATGGTATTCCTCAATGGAGCTCGTTATGACACAATGTATTCATATACAGATGCCAGCAAGCGTCAGGAATGGGTTGCTCATCTCCAATCCGGGGCTGGAATTGTGTCTGATAGTAATCCTGATGAGGAACAGATAGAATGTGAGAATAAAGTAGCCGGTCTGTGCCGAGCCATTGACCTGGCCGAGTCAGCTTTTGTAAAGGGAAGACACAAACCATCAGTCAAGATAAATGGTTCTGTGCCAAATCTATTTTCAAGGGTACAACGTCAAACATCTGTTATGTGGAAGGACAAAATACATGAGAAAAGAAACTAGCGAATATGAAGATGTACATAAATTATGGTTTTCTTGTTCAGTTTAATGTTTTAGTGGATTGAGACTGTAGTTGCTGAAGATAGTTGTTTAGAATGACCTTCATTTTGGTGTTCCTGAAAGGACAGTGCACATATATAGAAAATTGATCAAATGTTCAATCCTTGTATGCGGGTGAGAATCAATGCCATCAGCAATTTGGAAAAGCTCCTTGCGACGCTGAGAACAATTAGCACTTCGTTGTCTTTGGCTTAATAGGAAGTTTTCAAACTGAAACATCGTTCCAACAACGTTCATTCTGCTGACTTCCTTTATAAATTAAAACTGTAATTTAGTTTTGTGTGCATGTGTGAGTGAAGGAACCAGAACCAGACTACCTGAGAGAAATTATCAACCTGGTGGTATACAACAACAACCCACTAAATGTTAGGATTTTGCCTTGAATTTCTAATCTATTAGGACTCTCTTTCTTGAAGAAATAGAAAAAGACTCTTAAAAGGATTAAATATCCTTAATGTCTTATCCTTTTCTTGGAAGACAAGTTTTGCAAATCTATAAATTAAGGATCTCTACTTATCACAGGAACAAAAAAAAAATCCACAATGTAGTCATTAAAGAGTTTTATTTAGGGGGAGACTTTTCCCTCGATAGTTTTTCTTCTTTTATATCAGTTTTATCATATGTAGATCAATTGATCAAACTATTATAAACTATTATGCTTAGTTTAGTATATTTTTCTTTTGTCGTCATGATTTATCGCCAACCAAACTTTGTATTGTTAGTTTCCGCATGCACCATGTTATTTCGATCACAATAGTAAAATCTCACAAGTCAGGCCTGAGAAGGGTAGAATGTACATACCTTACCCCTATCTCGGAGGGGTAGAGAGGCTGTTTGCGAGAGATCCTCAGCTCAAGAAGACGAAAATAGACAGTAGAATCCGTGACAACAATAAAAATCAGAAAAATAAAATAAGCACCGTAGGAAATAAAAATAAATGAAAATCAATAACAACAATCAACAATAATGCAACAGTACTATGAAAAAATGGAAAAATAGTATGGGCACAACATACACCACTAGCAGTCCAAGACAATAGAGACTAGCCTTGCCCCCAGTACGAAGGAAAAAAACGCTCGACTTCCTCCTAACCTTCCTATCAAGATCCATGACCTCGGAAATCTGAAGTCGCGTCATATCCTGCCTGATCACCTCACCTCAATACTTCTTAGACCACCCTTTACCCCTTCTCATACTCCCCAAAGCCAACCGCTCACACCTCCTAACCGGGATATCTTGACTTCTCCTCCGCACGTGCCCGAACCATCTAAGCCTCGCTTCCCGCATCTTGTCGTCTATGGGAGCCACGCCCAACTTCTCCCGAATATCTACATTCCTATTCTTATCCATTCTAGTCCATTCTAGTGTACCGACACATCCATCTCAGCATCCTCATCTCTGCTTCTTTCATATTCTGGATATGGGAATTCTTGTGTAATACTCCTCAAATCTATAGAAGTTTCAACACTCGCTAAATATAGAATTTTATTTTTTCCTTAAATTATACTTATATTACGGATTTAAACCCTTGTGATTGATTTTGAGTTACTTGTCTATTTATAAATAATTGATATGCAATTAGGGGAATATTAATAATTTTAATATTATTAATTATTAAAAATATATATAATTAAATACTACTTAAGTTAAAAAACAACAAAAAAAAAGAAAGGAGAAGCACGTGCCAAGTAAGCCCATAAAGGGCTGTTGGACCAAACATAATAGCCTTACAAGAGGCATGAATACCTTACAAGAAGCAAATAGAATTAACATTCTGTTTGCTCGAGAAATAGAGGCAACAACTATTCACCCAGGCAACGAAAATTTTAGGGTTCTTTACAAATCATTAAGTCTTGAATTCAGGTATATAAAATTCCCTATTGTCAATTACCCTACAGTAGTAATAGGTAAGAATTGAATAGTTAATTCCCTTTTTTCTCTGTATCAACAACAAATTTCATGTTTAGGTGTGAAACTTTGAAATCAATTAAAACGCACTGGTTGTTGTAGAATCAATTGTTTGACGGGTATAAATTGGATTGGGGCCTACGTATTGGCTCGAGGAGTTTTGAGGTGAGTTGATATAACCCTTTTCTAAAGTGGTTTAACTCACAAAAGCACGCATACAAGATGTTTGATGAATTGCTTAAAATAGTTTATATTTACTTAATTGGAGCGAGTGAGTACCTATTAACTTAGAATTGTTCTAGCAAAAGTTTAGATGATTTATTACGATATATGTGCATAAATTTTCAGATTTTTGTGTCATTCTTATACGCTATTTTCATGTTGAAAATTTATGAAGAAGCAAGAATCTTTGGAAATACTTTTAGATGTTTATTTTATTCTTATGTCATGCTTTACATTTAAGGATACATGCATGAGCATGTACATAATATTCCAAAAAGAAAAAATTTAGACTTGAAAAACCACAAGAATAAGTTTTAGAAAGAAAAGATTTTTGGGAGTATCCTTTATTATGAGAATGCACCATCGTCCAGGCCGAGGGTTCTGACCAAGGCGTTGACTTATTGTGCCAAAGTAGGGAGCACACGAGCCGAGGGTCTCGTTGTTGAGAATTTACTTAGCCATGCTAAGGTATGATACACGAGCGCTGAGAACCATGAATCGAGTGACACCTCGTGGATTAGGCCTATTCGATCAGGTTGGGATTGAATCTGTGCCGATCACACTGTGATAAAGACAGAAATAGGCCAGGATAGTTGGAACTCCCAAAGTATAAAGTGAAGTATTTTTTTTTAGAAAAAAGAAAAGAATTTCTTTTAGAACATTCATAAACTGCTATTATGCAATTATTTTAGAATTGTTCTTAGAAGCTTTATGTTTTCTATGCATTTAGATTCTTTGCTCGTAATGTGTATTGTATTAAAGTTTCGTCCCTTGTCGTTAGGACTCACTCAATACAATGGATGGTACTGACGTTCTTTTGGGAGCCTACGCTGGTCTACGGTACAACGTAGGAACTTGTTTTGCAGGCGAGCAGGCTACAATTTAGGACTTCTCTCCCTCCCAGTGCTATTGGTGAGCTCCGCTTTTGTTCGCGGAGTATTCCTTAGAGTCATCTTTATTTAGTTATTTCTTTGTTTAATTAGAGAACTGACTAGAAAATCTCATGTCCTGAGCAATGCGTCAATTTATCAGTAGAGGCTTCATAGACACAGTCGGTGAGTTAAGATTAAGATGTTTTCGGATAATAACTTAGCAGTATTTAGTTACTACAAATAAAGTTTTGGAGTTGATTTATTTTAAATATTTAAATTAATCAAAAGTATTTGGTTAAAGTATTGCCTTGTTGCATATAAAGTTTGAAGTTATAATAAATTTGATAAGCACAAATGGTTCACTCGGTCATATTTAGTGATGGGGTGCCGGTCACGGTTTGTTCAGAAAATGGGTCGTGACATCTTGAGTGGACAATACACAACCCCATATAACATGGACGACCTAACAACCCCTCTATAGAACTTGCCCTTAAGTTTTGGTGTCACATTCTTGTCACATAGGACTCCAGACGCTAACCTTCATTTCATCCACTCCACCCCTATACGATGCGTGACATCCTCGTCTATCTCCCTATTAGGTAGTTGACCCAAGGTACTTGAAACTTCCTCTCTTAGGGATGACTTTTGAGTCAAGCCTCACGTTCAAGTCTGCTTCCGCCGTCACGTCGCTGAACTTGCACTCCAGATATTCTGTCTTAGTCCTACTCAACTTGAAACCTTTAAACTCAAGGGCCTGAATCCTAACCTCCATACCCTCGTTAACTGTAACACCCTATACTTTAGACAGTGTTCCACATCGGCAAAAACACAAGAGGGGTGTTGGGTATATAAGTTAACAAGCCTTATACTCTAGTGACGCGTTTTAAACTCGTGAGGGCCTAGGCCCAAAGCGGACAATATCACTAGTGGCCGAGCTGTTACAGATGGTATCAGAGCCACTCTTGTGTCAGCCTTGCCGATGGTGGGTTAGGTATCAACTGAGTCTAGGAAAATCCCGGTTAGGCGGGGCAAACCTCAGTGCTGAGTCTAGGCGAATCCCATGTGGTGGGGCAAACTTCAGCTAGGACGGAGAGTCCATTAGAGGGGGTGTATATAACACCCCAGACTTTAGACAGTGTCCCACATCGGCAAAAACACAAGAGGTATGCTGGGTATATAAGTTAACAAGCCTTAGACCCTAGTGATGCGTTTTAAACTCATGAGGGCCTAGGCCTAGAGCGGACAATATCAGTAGTGGCTGGGATGTTACATTAACGCTGCATCATATCTCATCAATCAAAATTATATCCTCAACGAACAACATATACCGTGGCACCTCCCCTTGAATATGGTGTGTGAGTGCATCCATCGCCAGGACAATTAAGAACGGGTTGAGCGCAGATCCTTGGTGCAACCCCATAATAATCGAAAAGTGCTCCAAGTCACCACCCACAGTCCTAAATCGAGTCTTAGCTCCATCATACATGTCCTTTATCACCCTGATGTAAGCTACCGACACACCTTTCACCTCCGGACATCTCTAAAGAACCTCCCCATGAACCTTTTCATATGCTTTCTCAAGGTCACGAAACACCATGTGCAAATCCTTCTTTCTATCCATGCATTGTTCCACCAACATCCTGATAAGGTGGTTAGCTTCTGTAGTCGAACGACCCGGCCTGAACCTGAATTAGTTGTCTAATATAGACACCACCCTTCTCATCTTTCCTTCCACCACCCTCTCCCAAATTTTAATGGTATGACTTAGTAACTTGATACCAATATAGTGGTTACAATTCTGGATATCACATTTGTTCTTGTACATTGGTATCATCGTGCTCCACATTCATTCATCTGGCATTCTCTTCATCCTGAAAATAACATTAAACATCACAGCCAACCATTCCAAGCCTGTTCTATCCAGACACCTCCATATTTTTATTGGAATCTCGCCTGGCCCGGTAGATCTCCCCCTACTCATCTTGGGCATAGCACCCAGGACCTACTCAACCTTAATACGCCTATGGTACCTAAAGTCTTGGCGAGTATCGGAGTGCCCCAATTTCCCTAGCACAATGTCTTTGACTCTTCATTAAGAAGTTTATGAAAGTAAGCCTGCCATCTCCGCTTAATCTGGGCATATTTCGTCAGTACTCCGCCTTCCTCGTATTTGATGCACCTTACTTGGTCAAGGTCACGAGCCTTCCTCTCTCTCTCCTTGGCCAGCTGAAATAACTTCTTGTCCCCTCCACTGGCCCCCAGATCCTCGTACAAACAACCAAACACAACAATCTTAGCCTCCGTGACCGCTAACTTCACCTCCTTCCTAGCTTCTTGATATTTTCCTCTGTTCGCTATCCTCTCATCCTCGTCGGTGCTCTCCACTAACTTAAGGTACGCCGCTTTCTTTAGTTCTACTTTAATTTGGACCACGTCATTCGATCACCAATTGCCTTGGTGCTGTCTACCCGGGTAACCCTTCGAGACCCCTAACACCTCTCTCTCCGCCTCTCTTATATAGTCCGCCGTCGTCGTCCACATATCTCTAGCGTCCCCGCTACTCCTCCAGGCTCCCAAAGCCAATAACCCCTCCTCCAACCTCTGAGCTTTATCCTTCGTCAAGGCTCCCTACCTAATTCTCGGTTGACCATGTACAAACCTTTTCTTCCTTTTTATCATGATACCGACCTCCATCACCAAGAGCCTATGTTGTGACGCGAGGGTCTCGCTCGGGATAACCTTGCAATCTTCGCACAACCCCCTATCGCTTCTCCTGAGGAGAAGATAATAAATATGGGTCTTAGCCACCGTACTCCGGAAAGTAATCAAATACTCCTCCCTCTTCGGTAAACTAGAGTTCGCGATCACCAACTCAAAAGCTCTAGCAAAATCCAACAGTGAAATACCTCCTCCGTTCCAATCCCCAAAATCGAAGCCACCATGCACTTCGCCATACCCACCAACAGACGACCCAATATGTCCATTGAAATCCCCTCCTATAAATAACTTCTCAGTAGGCGGGGAATATACCACACACCACCTCATCCAACCCCTCACAGAAGCGCCTCTTAACCTCCTCATCCAAGCCCGCTTGCGACACATAAGCGCTAATGACATTCAGGGTGATCCCTCCGACTACTAGCTTAATAACCATTATCTATCGTTCACTCACTTAACCTCTACCACTGACTCTCTGAGTTCCCTATTCACCAAAATACCCATTCCGTTCTTACCCTTCCTGTTGCCCGAGTAAGTTTTTGTTTTTAAAAAAAATGAAAAGATAAATTCTTATTTTTTTGAAAATCGTGGTGTTGGAATACTTGCTACCTCTCACTAGGTAAAACGTGAAAAGATAAATGTGATAAAAAGTGTTGATCTAGGAAGTAAAGATACTATTAAAAAAAAATGTAGAGAAAGAGCGTACAACTAGGATATTCGTTATTTTATATAAAATCGTCAATAGCAATTTCAGATCATTATAATATAATTTGGATATAACAAAGAAAACGAAAAAAATAGAAGGAAAAAGATGAACCAAAAAAAAGAAGGTTGTCACGTCTTCTGTTTTCATAAATTACACATTCTATCCCATTTGCTCAAAGTGCCATTATAGGTGACAAATAAGTATTAACAATAGTTGGCATGATAGATTATTTGTAAGATACTTCAAAAATTTGGCAAGAAAATCTCAATCTCCTTTAAATTCTGGATATGCGTCTTAATTCAAAGTTTCATAGTCATTTTTCTTTTTCTTTTTCAGTTATTAAGAAGTAATGACTTGTAATTTGGGGAATCCCATTTATGATTAAAGGATGAAGCAATATTTGGATGTGATCATGTGAATTATTATAGTGACTGTCGATAACCATAACTTACCCCGTTAAAATGTTTCGTTCGCAGGACATCCCCGTAGCTTAGCCATAATATATTATCTGAATAGAGAACTAGAAGAGGGTACTGTCTCTTTCAACATTGTATTTGGATATAAAAAATCTAGGGAAATGGATCAAATGTGATTGTACTATTCAGAATTGAGTAATCTTCTCTTTTAATTTATTGGTTTAGTAATAATAATAAACTCGTTTTTGCTCTTAATTTCTAATAGAACTCCAACGTAAGGCTAGTTTTAAATCATAGTCAGAAGTTGATGGTAAATTTGGACATTTTTCCTTGAAAAATTTGGATACATGAAGTCCATCCATTTCACGCAGGAACTTTGTTAATGTCAATGTCAAATACAAAATGATTTGCTTACAATAAGGGCGTGAATAGACAAAATATAACAGAAGACAAAATCGAGCAATTTCAAATGATACAGAGGCAAATTTATTCCTTTTTTGAACAATCTAAAATGAAAGTAATAGGTGCCAAATTTCGTGAGAAGACTTACTGAAACTCTATTCTTTTCAATATGGTTAGGATGCTTGTTAAGTTAATAAATCTCGAGTGTCACTTCAACAAAATTGACACTTGAGGAAATGAAAAGAAATGTTTTATGATTAGTGTTGACAATATTAAGTGAAAAGTTAGTCAAATAATTCGTTGTGGCTGATTTAAATCAACTTATTTCTTAGTAGTTTGTCCAAGTTTAATCGGGTTGAGTTATGATCCTTCTGTTTATTTGTCCCAACAAGTTGAATTTGAGATGACCCATCAAACTCTCACTTTGCAGAGGATTCACGTGGTAACACTTAAAAAACAAAAATTATGTTCTTGATCCGACCTAATGCGGCATTGATCATTGCCGTATTGTATTACAATTGATCATTCTATTAGTGGAAAATAAATTCGCCACGTGGACTAAGACTATAATGACAAGTGTCATGGGAATTAAAACGACAAAGAAGGATAATGTGTACAAAAGATATGGGCAACACCTACGGGATCACTTATGCATATACCGTACCTATTGGTCTCAAGGTTGAATATAAGAAAATAGTTATGGGGTTGATAATTAATGTCATTAATAGCCACGGATATGGAAAACTCATTAATAGTTACGATTATGAAAAGAATCAGTCCGTTACAAATCACTCATGTAATGAGCAATCAACTAACGCAATAAATAACAGTAGCAGGCAGGAGTTAAACAAGGCAAACAATTACAAAAAATAATACTATTTGAACCCCCTTCCCATATCTTGTATCCTATCGAAAATTTTGGTAAGTTATATTGTCAATTACGAAAAATCACTTTCTAATCTCTATTATCGGAAGAGTTATTCTTTCCTACTGGAGAAGAGCGGCAACCATCACTAAGAATTCTATTTCCTTATTCTGTTAGTTTAGTTCTTTCTTATCGTTATTCCTTTTTATATTAATTATATTTGCAAAAGTGAAGTAAATTTGTTGTAAGAAACTCGAATTACAACAATAATATATCCAGTATTATCTCACATCGTGGGGTCTGCGAAAGGTAGTGTGTACGCAGGCCTTACCCCTACCTTGTGAGGATAGAGAGACTGTTTCCAATAAACCCTAATCTCAGGAAAGCATAAGCACTACAATAATGAAAATATAAACAAGAAGGGACAGTACTAAAAAGCCATATAAAAGCAGAATAAAAACCAAAAGACAGTGAGGTGATCAACAATGAAAGAAAACAACGGTTATTCATAAAAACCTACTACCAACAGAAAGCGAAAATGTGCGTCAATACTACTGTTATCACCTTCCCTTCCCCTCCTTGAGTCTCGCCACTGAACTTACACTTCAAGTATTCTGTCTTGGTCCAGCTCAACTTGAAACCTTTAGATTCCAGGGTCTGCCTCAATACCTCTAATTGCGCGTTCAAACCGTTTTGCGTCTCTTCGATCAATACAATATCATATATCATACACCACGACACCTCCCCTTGGATGTGGCGCGTCAGTACATCCATCACTAGATCAAACAAAAAAGGGTTGAGAGCCGACTCCTGATGCAATCCCATCATACCGGAAAATGGTCCGAGTCCTCACCCACCGTCCTCACTCAGGTAACCGAAGGCATTTGAGGTACTCTGGAGATTCTGGGCATATCAGTAAGCTCCCTATAGTATAACTTCTTCTTTTCTCATTTCAATTATGTAATTTGTGCAAATGGTTTGTAATAATTATTGTAAACAACTCCGGGGATGGATAGTGAAAATGGAAGGGGTAAATTTGCATGCTATAGTTATTAAAGGGTAGAAAATATGTCATTAGGTTTATATTCCTAATTGTGCAATAGAAACCATGCTTAGGATTCATGCATGCATTAGAAATCATGCCTCTTAGGTCCCATGTCTACTATTTCAGCATGTGCATTCTATTCTTATATCACTTAGAAAAATCCTATGTTAAAATGTTCTAATAACTATTACTTTACCATCATGATTATGCGCTGCCATGTACACTTAGAAATCATGCCTTAGGATAAAAACAACGCTAATAAAAAGGTCATTTTCATATCTTCTGCATATTCTGAAAGCATGTTCAAACGTTGTAACACTTATGCATTTAGAAAAAATCCTGTTTAGGTCCTGCATATACATCACTCTGCATTTTCTGTGTATTAGATATTATGCCTTTAGGATTGCATTCACATCCGCTTAGGCATCTCTGGTCTAATTATTGATAAAAACAGTTTCACTCAGTCCTGCAAACAGCTGGTAACAATTCCTGAATTCTGAACACTTAGAACAACATGTTTAGTAATACAATTTCAAACAGTTCCCTCTAAGTAACTCTGATAACTGGAACATTGTCTTACACCTAGGCAAGCCTTAGGTGCTAAATTTGTTAAAATTGGAAATTTGCTTCTTTGTGTATACTGCCTAACATTCAACGGGTTTAAAATCAGTAGACAAAACTGATTAGGACTCCTTCTCTGAATTATGCAACAAATTTGTTTCTCTGTTATATTCTAAAATCACCTAGATTCCATGCCTTAGGATTCTGAAACTAAATATGGACCTTAGATGTGTATGAGTCGTGCTGTCTATGTGCATCACTTGTGGAGGTATATCTGAGCCTTCTATCTGTTTTATGTGCTTCCCCTTTATTGCCATCCTATTTGTTTTTATCTGTCGCCCTAGTATTTTACCTTTGAACCTAAAGGTCTGCCTAGAACCTCCCTCATAGGATAGAAATCCTAAAACTCCTACAGGATTACAGGAAGGGACGGGTAGCCACACGCAATAGAGGTCGCTGACCAACACTCATTTTTAATTACCTTTACGGGGTGGGAAGGGTAGATATGGATATGATGACCGGTGCGCTAATACCACGTGTAGTCCCTCTTTGAGGAGTGATATACTGGGTATTGTATTGATGTGATCCATATGACAACAAACCTAGGACATCCGCTATCCCATATGCATGTTTAGAGTGTAACTCTTTCAAAAAAAAACTTTTGCTTAGATATTAAATATTTCAAACTTAGACTGCGAATCTTCCAAACTATTTGCTTTCCTTAAACATTAATTTGCTATTTGTAAAAATTCACAAAGTTGTTTGGCCGGGAACCACAGATGTGGATTCTGAGGGGTGCCTAACACCTTCCCCTTAGAATAATTTCAAGCCCTTACCCAATCTCTGGTTGTCTGTTCTTGCTTGTAAATGACGGGTAGGTGACCTAACGCACCTTAACTAGTTAGGTGGCAACACTTCAAAACCTGCATACTCCTTTCCCAAAAGGAAACGAGTTGTCCCAATAATTTCGAAACCCATGACCGACCCCGTAAGGAGTTTGGAAAAAGGGGGCGCGACACCACGCTCGTGGAATATACTTGCGAAGTTGTTGAACATAGATTTTTCATAAATTATCACAATATTTCTCAATTCCTCTTTAAAATAAGAAATTCAACTTGGAACTTAAATATATTGAAATTCTCAACCTCTTCTTTAATCCAACAATTAGTAAACATAATCAAGCAACGAAATCAACAAATCATGGTGTAAGCCTAAATCTACCTGGACATAAGCATGAATAGTAGCTACGCACGGACTCTCATCACATCGTGCATATGCCTCCAAAAATAGAGGTACATGTTGATTTAAGTTCACCTATGGGGTTAATTCCTTTTTACAAGGTTAGAAAAGAGACTTACCTCGTCTCAAGGCCTACTTCCCGGTTCAAGAATACGCTCACACCCTCAAGTCAGTGCCGAATCAATCAAAAACTAATCAAATAGTATATGAACTAATTAATACATGTTCAAAAGTTCGTATTCCAACTATTAAAGAGGTTACCCAACCCTAAATGTAAGATTTTAAAAATTCACCCCCGGGCCTGCGTGCCTAGATTCCGAAAATTTTCGAAGAAAGTTGTTACCCATAACCTTAGAGACATAAATATATGATTTTTCACTAAGCTCCATAACCATTTTCGTGGTAAAATCTCAATTTTATCAAAACCTTGGTTTTTCATCTAAACCCATGATTTCCACAAATTTTCATGTTAAACTCTACCAATAATCTATGTATTAAACTCACATTAGGTAGAAATTACTTACCTTCAAAAGCTAGGTCGAAATCCCTCCTTAAAAGCTCTCAAATCGCCCAAGAGTGAGAGAAAATGTGTTAGAAATGGTCTAAGTCCCATATTAAATGAACCCTTCTGCCCAGCGGTTTTCGCACCTACGGTGCCTTGGCCGCTTCTGCGAGCCCTTCCGCTCCTACGGCCACGGCACCGCAGGTGCACCAAAACTTCCGCACCTGCGGTGGCTGGGATGCCCTCAGTGTTTCGCTTCTGCAGCTCATGGCTCGCACCTACAGCTGGGAGCTTCAGCTGCTGCTCCCAATTTCTTACTTGGTCCGAATCTCGTCCGATTGACACTCGGGCCTCCCCAGGGCTCCGCCCGAACGTACCCACAAGTTTGAAATCATAAAACGGACTCGCTCGAACTCTCTAAACGCCCGAAACAACATTAAAACTAAGAATCACACCCCAAAACCAATTGAACCAAACATATGAACTTCAAGTTCATCAATTTACTCACAATGCGCCGAAACGTACTTAAATTACTCGGATTTACACTAAATTTTGCGTGCAAGTCTTAAATGACATCACAGAACTATTCCTGATCTCTAAATTTCATTTATACCTCGATATCACCAAAACACGCTCCAAACAAAATTTAAAGATCCTCTAAACCTTCAAAGAACCAACTTTCGCTATTAGGCGATGTAACGCTCCTTGGTCGTCCAAAACCCAATTCGAGCATACACTCAAGTCCAAAATCACCATATGAACCTATTAGAACCGTCAAATCCTGATTCCGAGGTTGTTTACTCAAAATATTGACCGAAGTCAAACTTATCCTTTTGAGGCCAACTTAAGGAACCAAATATTCTAATTCAACCCGAACCCTTCCAAATCTCAAACTAACCATCCCCGAAAGTCATAAAATAGTAAAATCACATACGGGAGTCTTATTTAGGAGAACAGTGTTCTAGAAAGCAAAATGACTGGTCAGGTCATTACACTTTCGTAGGTCAAAGGTCCTCTCAAAATCGTGTTTGTGGTGTATTTATACCATATATAAGTGGGTTAGGATGGAACTACCATTTTCAAGCCGAAGTGAAAAAATACTCTAATTAAATTGCATAGGCGGGGTGCGCCTTGCGGCGCACCATGTGCTGCACTAGTGAGGAAATTCAAATACCCCAAATGCACTGCCACGCCGCGCCTCGTGGCGCCCCATGGGGCGAGGTACTGCAATTTTCTCAAAGTGGATTTTTTTCTCACTTTTTGATATCGAGACTTGGTCCTCTCCCCCGAACGTTATCCCTGTTAAATTCCTTGGATTTTTACTGAGATTTCAAAACTCCAAATTATTCAATTTAGATCAAAAATATTTTCTTTAACTCTAAATTATTTTCTACAAGGCATAGAACACATAATAAGTACAATCTACTAGGAAATAGGATTAAATACAATCAAAGTGTAGTAATGGGAGTACAAAATCTAACTAAAATAGGAGTTCCTAGCCTATCATCAGTTACAAATTAATCGTGTAACGGGCACTTAATGCAATAAACGACAAAAACGGACATGAGCTAAATAAGGCAAACGAGTACAAGTGACTGTGCTATTTAAACCCCCCTTCCATATCTTGTGTTACACCCCACGTTTTCGTACATAAAAGTATTCCATAAGTAAATCGATATATGCTCGGAAATGAGATGTTATATCTCGCATTTTCGGACGTTGAAGTTTCGTCGTAAGTTGATCGACGTACGCTTGGGAATGGGATTATTTTGAGATTATAAGAATTTATGCTATTTCAAAACAAGTGATAAGTAATTTGTGAAGGTGAGAGGCTAAGCGAATCGAAGAAAATGAGTTCCGTCGAAGTTTGGCAATTCGGGGATAAAACACAGTCCAAGCTATAATACACGGTATTTATGATTTAGTGCCATACAATGTACCTCATGACCATGATAGTAAGGTGTATCATGGTCATGAGGTACTTTAGAATCTTCAACAAATTCAACATGATTTCATGGCAATTCAACAAGATTTCATAGCAACGTGAGATTTTGCAATTATAAGCGAGTACAGTGCAATCTTTCTCAAGAATATCACACAGATTTTTTTCCATACTACGATTTTGTCGTCACGTGTTTTATTGCAATTAACGTGTGTTAGAGGGATTGTCAAGATAATTCACCCACATATGCTAAGGCTATCCATTCTTTCCTTTTGGCATGATCCATACGATATAAACGAAATAAGCAAATGCACAACTTCCATAAATGACTATATTGATAGAAGTATTAGAGATGCCTATGTTCTTGAAATCCCAAATCTCTTATTGTCCTATCATCTGTTCACGGGTCTCAGAAAATACGTAAGTTGATAAAGTTTACTTCATGATATTATTCAAAGGCATAATGGTCTTATGACATTCCGAGAGATTTTATTGGCGTACTTCTCATGCATTGCATTCATTTATGCATGTACATTGACCCATGACCAGATGGCGTTATATACACGTATATATTTACATTATATATATATGAGATATGAGAAAAGGGTACGACGTTATATACGCACCACCACCGGATCAGCTGGTATACTTGATGATTTTTCCCACAGTGGCCGAGATGATATGATGGGATGCCCTAAGACGCTTGATGATGTTATGAACACATGTACCTATGCAGGATACGACATTCATACGCATATGCATGACACTATAAGTATTTTATGATTTGCAGAGTTATCCATACTTACATGTCGAGTCTTTTGCTCCATGTTTATTATTTACTGATTTTCATTCCTTACATACTCGGCACATTATTTGTACTACCTCCCCTTTTGCTTGGAGATGCTGCGTTTCATGCCCGCAGGTCCCGATAGACAGGTTGAGAGTCTTCCAAGTAGACTATCAACTCGTCGGAAGATGTTGGTGCGCTCTATTTTCTCTAGAGTTGCTTATGTGGTTAGTATGACTTAGACATGTATTGACTGGTATGTCGGGGCCCCGTCCCGGCCTTATGACGTTTATGTACTCTTAGAGGCTTGTAGACATATGTCATGTATATGAAATATTGTAAGGCCTTGTTGGCCTATGTTCAGTGTACAAGTTATTATTTTGGCCTTATAGGCCCGTACGTCATATGTATAAGTCAGTATATCAGGTTGGGTCATTTTATATCGATTATTCCCTCATGTTTTATTCTTGTTCCTCATACGGACCTTCTAGCACATTTACCCATGTTGATGTAATGAGAAAGATACGTTATGTTGGTACTCGGTTGAGTAAGGCACCGGGTGCCCGTCGCGGCCTATCAGTTTGGGTCGTGACCAAAGTGGTATCAAGGCAAGGAGTCTACAAGCCATGTATAGTAGAGTCTTGTTTATGGGTGTTTTGTGCACCACACTTATAAGGAGGCTACATGGCATTTAGGATTGTCACTCTTTCTTCTTACTCTAGATCGTGTGGTAGAGCTTAGTTGTAAGAACTCAATTTCTTAAACTCTATCTTATTCGTAATACAACGATGCCTACATTCAGAATGACGGTCGGTAAGAGATACAACTGTGGAAGTGTTGAGTTAGAGGAACTCAATTTTGCATCTTGCTTATGATGAGTAAATGTGAGGTCTTCAGCAGATCATGCATGTACTAAAAGGTGTAAGGTTCTTGATAAGGAGATTTAAGGCAAGAATACTTATCCCCTCTTACGGTAAAAAGGAATAACAGAATCAGAAGTTAGACACAAGTTTCAACAAGTAAAAGAAGCAAGGTGAAGAAGGGTACGAGGTACCTAGTTAATAAAGATTATCATTATTTACCATTCAGAAAGGGAGATATAAGCATTTTGAGTTACCTTCAACAGTAACAGATGTATGTACAATCGGCCACAACGACCTCTGTTATTCCTTATGGGAGCTAACAAATATAGTTAAAAGAAGAACGAGTTATCAGTATCCGTATGGGGTTAGAGTAACCCAAAATAGTGAATGGATTGTTTGCGTTAGTTGACATTTCCGAAGGATATTGCAAATGTGCTAATAGGTCTCCTTGTGAGATACCAAATGGTGCATTCTAAAATAGTACAACTAGATATAAGTACTACAAAGATAAGCACTGGAAGCCTGGAAGAGATAAATAATACCTTAGTGTGGCTCCTGTCCCTGGTAGAGAGAGAATAGGCAATTCGAGGAGCCAATGGATGGAGCAAGGGGAGCTAAAAGCAAAAGAATGTTTTGTTCGAATTTTCAAAATAAAGTGATAGACAGAAATGTTAGCAAGAAAATAAGAAGAGAGTTAATGAAGCATTATGAGTAAAATGTGGCACATGGATTGTTGATACCCAATATTTCCCAAAATATTTTTTAAAATTGCATATACCTTCAAAACTGTGCATTAATAGCAATTGGTATTTTTTTCATAATTTTCCTACATTTTTATTAATTTGTCCAGTATTTTATTTCCAATAAATAATTATAAAATTGCATCACAAATTATTTCAAAAGCATTTCTTGCTTTAATTTATTATTTATGGTCCTATTAAGACCAAATTATTCCATAAATAGCTGAATTGACACCTTTTGGCTATAATTGCAATAACTTTGCAATTATAGCCCATGCATATAATTTTGTATCATTTATTACCAGAAATTAGTCCTCTGTATATTAAAATACTAAATAATCATTTTAACTATTTTCTATGCAGGAAATTTATTTTGGTAATTACTAGCTATTTTATAAATTATTTTAACTAATTTGAATTGGGTAATTAACAAATAGCCCATCCCTATTCAATTTTAGCCTAAATCAATTAACCAACCCCTATTAAACCAGCCCAAAAACGTCTGATTAAACCAGCCCAAACCCCAAGTCCAATTCCTAAATTTACCCAGCCCAACTCTGGTTAAATCTTGGCCGTTGATCAATTATGATCAACGACCCGGATTTAACCTTACCTTAATTAACCTAAATGACCTACCCCCAAACCCTTATTTCTCTCATCCTCACCCACCGTCACACTCCTCTCATTCTCTCTCGAGCTCCCTCTGCCCTAACCATGGCTTCCACCTGCCGTTACCCGCTCGCTGTTGATTACGGTGATTCACCACCACTCCTAGCCCCAATGGCTCCCC
The DNA here is from genome assembly GCA_005239495.1 of Nicotiana undulata. Classification (NCBI taxonomy): domain Eukaryota; kingdom Viridiplantae; phylum Streptophyta; class Magnoliopsida; order Solanales; family Solanaceae; genus Nicotiana; species Nicotiana undulata. Next base: position 52,849 of record ML249695.1, read on the forward strand.
TCTCATGACTAGATTCTTTCTATCCTGAGGTCCCCAAGGGACCAGTGTCCATTCACTCACCCTGGGTATTTGCTCACCAACCTCAGGCTACCATGGCTCGACCGAGTAAAATCTTTCTATTTTTCGGCTAAACCTATGAGTTTCTAAGCCGGTCCCTCTTTTTCTGGGTTAATTTCTAGAAACCCCTAATCTCTTATCCTGTACTTAGATCTTTGACAGATCTGTGGTTTTCTAAACTATTTCGCTTGTTTTTCCGGAGAATCTTTCTGATTTTTCAAAGCGTCTCTTCATCTTCAAAAGTAGGGTTTCTAAAACCTTTTCTTCAAAATGATTTTCGATGATTTTCTTAGTGTTATTCGTTGATTCTTATGTGTTTAATCGATTTTTTATACTTTCTTTTAACCCTAATCAATTATATTAAAAAACCCTAATTGTTTGGCTTTTGTCTTGGAACCTGAGTCAGTTTTTGCTGATTTGTTCATTCGATTTGTCTGAATATCTGTTTCTCATGAATATGTTTCAAGTTTCTATAATTTTCACCATATTGTGCTTATTAGGGTTTCTGATTTTGTTTCTTCCTTCCTATATTATGTCTATTTAATTTATTCACAGAAATTTATATCAGTTTCCCTTAATCAGTACTATTTTTATTTAAATCCCTGATTTCTTGTGATTGATACCCTTTACTGATTTCCTGTGGTGATATCCTTTACTGATTTCCGACCATTTAAATTATTTTACTGCCTTATTGTGTGTTTGACTATACTATTAATTGATTCCTACTGTTGTTTCCTTAATTAGACTTTATGAACCTAGCGTAGTTACCTGTTATATACCTGTACTGTGTTTCAATGATTTTCTTAGTTGTTATACTCCAGCTATATATGATTTCTTTCCTTATTTGTTACATGTTCTTTACCAGTGAAATGACTCCCTTAATTGAGGGGAGACTTGGACTGATTTTATTCTTAATTGATTCCAAGTACTATAATTACTAAACAGTCTGATTTTTACCTTATTTATCTAGTTTTCAAACTACTATATATATTTCTCTCTTCTATTCTCACTAGGAAGTCTGCTAAGACACGAACTCACAGTAGTTCACAACTCTCTCATACACTCAAAAACTCTTCTACTTACTTTTGTTACTTGCTATTGTTACTGAATTAGCCGGCTGCAAGCCAAGACTAATTATTGCAGTTTCATGTTCTTCACTTTTAGTCTATTCTCCTTGCTGGAATGTTGTGATTTTAAATTCAAGTTCCAAAATCAATGTGTTCCTTCTACTGCTTTAGTTTATCATTTTACTAATCTGTTTTTGTCTATTGTTTTCTTCTCAACATGTGTTTAAACTTGTTTTACTTAGCATACTAGTTATGTTCTAACCCCTTTTAGGATCAACATATTTATGAACGTGTTTTCTCTCCTTGTAATCTGTCTCCACGCGACTCTACTCTGTCTTTGAATGCTTGTCTATGAGTTGCCTAGTTCTGGTATGCACCTATTGTGTAAAAACAATTGTTACCTTAAGTTGTTCTGATTATATGCTTAATTCTGTTTGATACCATTATGTCTCATATAGTTTGTTCTGAAATTCATAATCATATACTATGTTTACATCATTAGTTATCCCCAATCCCACAAGTCCCTAAGCACTTCTAATTCTATGCAACCATGTCCCAAATTAGCAATTCTGGAACCCATGACCTATTGTCTGTTATTCCTTGAGACTCCTATGCTTATGCTTTTTATGTGCTCACCTTGGGTGCTATGTCTATCCCCAACTCCCCTTACCCCTGTGTAAAGAACTTTTGTTTGAGTGTGGCTGAACCTATTATGTTATGTAGTTGATCTACGGTTTGTTTAATTAACCTATTCCTGTTCAAACTATTTCACTACTAAACATCTCTTATATGTTGTATAAAACTTCAACTGAGCCCTTTTCAAACTGTTTTCATATCAAAACCCTTTTCAAAACTATGTCAAGCACTCTCACTCTACTCTTAGGCCTTTAGGTTCTGCCCGTCCAGTGTGTGACTGCTTTGGGATTCCCATGAGATCCCTCTGAACTCTGATACACTGGGGCAGGCTCTACCACATTGCACTTACTCAGTTCTAGTTATGAAATCTGGGTGTGAGCACTGCTCGGGATCCTTGAGGTCCTTAGGTAACTCTGACACACCCAGACATGAGAAAGGCTGTGAAACTTTGACAATTGAGGGTATGAACATCTGGTACACTTGGGCCTGCTTCAGGCTCCCTATAGTTTAACTTCTTCTTTTATTTATCTATTTATGTAATTTATTCAGCTGGTTTGTAATAATTATTTTGTAAACAGATATTGGGGATGGCTAGTGAAATAGGGAGGGTAGCTATGTAATTCTATCATTGGGTAGAAACCATGTCTTAGGCTATGCATTACTTCTATCTGCATTAGAATCCATGTCCTAGGACTCACATATTCATACAAATCATGCCAAGCATGCCGTAGATATCATGTCCGTAGGATCTCATGTCTATTGTTTCAGCATCTCATCCATGTTATACGTCTATCACTTAGAAATCCTGCTCCTAGGACAATAAACAACGTTAACATAAAATTACTACTCTCGTGCATTCAGAACCATGTCTTAATAATGCTATAACCCTGTTGTGCTTTTAGGAACCATGCCTTAGGAGTTCTGAAATTGTGTGTCAACAATTCTGCATATTAGATACCATGCTCTAAGATTTCATTTACATTTTACTTAACTACACCTAGTTTGAACTACTGCTTCATGAAAAGGTATAAAACAGACTCACGTATAAATATCATGTTTGCTTTTAGTAGCAATCTCTGTATTCGCAGATTTACATCACTTAGAACATTATGGTTTTTAGGTAAAACAACCTCTAAACTGTTTAATAATTCTGACCACTGTTATCCTACACAGTCTCACGCCTAGGAAAGCCTTAGATAATTAAACCCTATAAAATTGTACACTGTTTTTGTTTGACTGTGTTTACTGTTTAAAGGCTAACAAGTTTAAAATCAGTAAGCAAATTGGTTAGGGTCCTGCTTCTGAGCTTATGAAACAAAATTGCATGTTTCTGTGCACTGATATTCACTTAGATATCCTATCTTAGGGTCCTGTCTAATAAAACTGCCTCTTGTTTGTGTTTGAGACGTGCTGCTTATATGCATTATCTGTGGAGGTAAACATGGGCCTCTTAATTGCTTTTCCCGCACTTATTTGTTTTTACCCTTTTAGAACCTTAGGGGTCTGTCTAGAACTACCTATATCTAGAGGTCCTAAATTCCTCCAAGACCTTAAGGAAAGGACGGGTAACAACACGCATAGAGATCGTTAAATAAAACTTTCTTAAATAACCGCTAAGAGGTAGGATAAAGGGTAGATATGGATATGATGACCAGATCTCTAATACCACGTGTAGCCCCTCATTGAGGAGTGATTACCGGGCATTGCATTGATGTGATCCTATAGGAAAAACAACTTAGGACTCCCCTATCCTTTACATATATGTGCTTAGACCATAAATCTTTTAAAACTTCATTACATATGTGTACTTAGACTACGAATCTTTTCAAACCACTATCTGTCTACATACATATACTGCCTATTTGCTACTTGTCTAAATTCACAAAGCTTGTTTGGTCGGGAACCACAATTGTGGACTTTGAGGGGTGCCTAACACCTTCCCCTTGGAGTAATTTGAAGCCCTTACCCAATCTCTGGTTATCCAATTAGTGTTATTGTGACCCTTAATAGGTTCCCTAACGCACCTTAATTCGTTAGGTGGCGACTCTTCAAATACTTACATCCCTTATCCCAACAGAAAATGAGTTGTCCGAATAATGTCAAAAACCCTGACCGATCCGAGAGGAGAGGAAAAAGGGGGCGCGACAGCATGACGACTCTGCTGGGGATTTTAGGCTTTTACCATTTCAAACTGCTTTGTGAATTTGTATCTTTAGTTTGATAATACCCGCACCCTTTCTCTTTCCCCCTTATGTGAAATTTAATTGTCTATTTCTTTTATGTATTTATTTTTCCAAGAAAAAACCTGACATGTTTCTTTGTTTCCTTTGTAAACGCTTTAAATTATAACCGTTGTACTTACCGCTTTCATAACGTGCAAATACATGACAACATGCTTTTATTTCTTATTTATTTCTGCATAATCATGCTCAACATCATATTCCACTCGTGCCAATACAAAACTTTTAGCAACGCTTGATGAATGGTTGTTCTCTTCCTATTTTATATCACCCTTAAATTCGAAATGGCTTGTTTGCGGTAAAACAAGTCGATCAGCAGTGCAGTCAATGGTTCCGTGCCTTCCCCCTTGAGTTGTCCGCTCAAGGGTACCAGTCTAAGACCCCATAGAAAACCTTACTCTGTTATACTGTGCATGCATCATGGTCAAACCTAGCCGGGTTAACGTGTCGTCTGCACAATAACCCTTTAAGATTGCCTTGTCCAAAGTCCACCGGGGTTTTCATAATCCCAACGGACGCAATCACATTCTGTGCATTTATTTGGAGAACTAAATGCATGTATGCTAATCATAAATTTGTAAATAGTCGAGTCTGGCGGGGGTAAGGGCCTAACTATTTTTGTCTTGCAGAAAATGAGGCACGAGGTCCCAGATTCGGTATGGTTAGAAATATCTCTCCAATGCTCCTAAACTGGTGGGAGGATCTTCCCTCCAGTGATAAGAAACACATCAAGAAATACCTATGCAATCTACCTTTATTTCTGGACATCCAATCAAACAACATGTTGATTGAGGCTGCCACCTTATTTGGGATAGTGAAAGAGCTGTATTCCGCTTTGGGAATATTAAGATGACACTGCTATTAGAAGATATAGGAGGACTAGCTGGGTTAGTCTGGGAGACCCCTGGGTTGTTAGTTCCTGAGAACCGCACGGGCAGAGGTTTCCTCAAAATGAAGGGGTTGATAACAAATGCTGAGTTGGAGTGTCTAAAACAGTCATACATACCTTTCGAGTATTTATATGAAATATACGGTCACAGCAAGTCGTATCGTACCCATCATGAAGAGTTTTCCATCACTTCTTTGGGTCATATCCACCGTAGGATATTCGTATTCATTGTATGCTTTCTGAGATAGATCGTGTTTCCAACCAAGAGAGAAAGGATTCACACTAGGCTAGCCATGGTAACCAAGGCCTTGATGGAGGGGATTGACGGGCAAGCCTTCAACAATGTCCCGATGATCATCTCAGACATTGACCGATCCTTGGAACGCTGCCAAAGAGGGGCTAAGCATTTTGAGGGTTGCAACCTGTTGGTGCAACTATGGCTCTTAGAACATCTTAAAAAGGGCCCGTACTGTCAAGAGTTTCCGCGAAGGGCATTGAATGATCACATTGCCTTCCATCACCCCAAGCGGATGACATATATTCCCGACAGATTTGCTCAGCAAGAGACTGCCAATGAGTGGGTAGAGTTCTTTGATAACCTAACTGAGGAGCAGGTACAATGGATGTCCGAGTGGTTCTCGACAGACGAATTCATCATTAGGTTCAGGGATGCACCACACCTAGTGTTGATCGGGTTGAGAGGTATCTATCCTTACGTTCCTCTCCGAGTCATGAGACAAGCAGGAAAAAAGCAAGTTGTCTAAGGGTTGATAAGATGAGCCATTTTCGAGCTGACTTCCAGGATGATGACATCCCCTATAAGTGCCAAGCCCAACACATGTGGCACTGCAAAATCATAATGGAGAATAACACAATTGAACCAAACAGGTACCATGCACGATGTGCACCTTTCTACCCGGCGTGGTTGGAAGACAACTTCGATGGGTTAGTGAGGCCAGGAATCAGCCGAGGCAACAAAATCATAGATGAGAATGCTGAGGCTCAGGTCAAGTATAATCGGCTACGCAAAAAGGATCTACGACTCTGAGAACGAGCACCGACAGATACATGAAACCAACAAAAGGTTGATCGAAGAATGGAAAGACATGGCCATCCGTTCCAACAAGAAGCTGGAATACTTGGAGCGAGGCATAGTAGAGCTGGAAGGTAAGATCATCAAGAGGGTCGAAGACTGTCAGAAAGCGGGGGGAAATGAAGGAGGACACCTGGCCAAAGCATACCTGCTGCTGGGACTGCGTGAGCTAGGGAATTTGTTCGATGGGATCAAGGATGCCGAATCTGGGGAAGGTCCTTCTGGGACCAAGTAGGATAGGTTTTCTTTTTTGCTTTTATCAATGTAATAAGGTCAAGTGCCATTAGTGAATTTATTTCTTGCTTATTTTTTATGTGACGTTTTGGATTGGTCTATTTATATTAATGAAATGAGGCATTCTGACATCTAGATTCTCCAAATCAACTTGTCGCTAAGCCTACCTCGTGCACAATGAGGCTCCCAAATTAGGAGACGCTTTATACTCGTGCAATATGTGTTTAAATACCGCTATATTTCTTATGGTCCTCACTGACTTTGCTACCTTTTGTTTTTGTTTTCTTTCTTTTGATTATTCTTCTCCCCAAAGGTTGGTTCGTGCATTATGACATCATCATCATACCACACAAGATCCAGGGGACCTCCACCTTCTCCTCCTCCTAGTCCACCTAAGTGAAAAAGAAAAGGCAAAGGCAAAATGGAAGATTTGAGCAATATCAGAAAGGAAAACACAATGCCAGCTAAACGAACAAAAGCTTCTGACAGTCAAGGTACTCAGGTCCAGAACGACGCTATGTCACAACTCGATCAAAGGTTGTTGAAGCTCCAAGGGGAGCTTGAGCATGTCCGGAATTTGGCAAATCTATCCTTCTCACTTAGTGTTCCAGATGTCAATCATCGAAACACTCACAACCCCATACCTCCTCAAAATACCTTAAACAAACAGAATCCTCCTACAACTCACCACCATACAACTCCACCAAAAAATCAAACTATTCCACCACAATACCAACACAACACTTGCCACACTCCGAGAAACACCCTACTGATCATCCCTAAACCACAAAACTCCACAAATGACCACTTCTATGCTCAGGCGCCAGGCCATCATAACAACCCTATGTACGTGGAGACTCTACCTTACTCCACCCAACCCATTTCTTACACACCTGAATCTTGTGAGAAGAATATGCTTATTAAGAATTTGGCCGAAGAACTCAAGAAGCTGACTAGCCAAGTTCAAGGCGTTGAAGGAAGTAAGGGAGTTGAAGGATTGAACTATGAAGATCTCTGCATACAGCCCGATGTTGAACTACCAGAGGTTACAAACCTCCTAATTTCGAGATATGCGATGGTACAGGTAATCCTAGGGTCCATTTGAGGACCTATTGTGATAAATTGGTTGGAGTAGGAAGAGACGAGAATATTCGTATGAAATTATTCATGAGGAGCCTCACTGGAGATGCTTTATCTTGGTACATCATCCAAGACCCTAAGAAGTGGTCCAACTGGGTGAACATGGCATCAGACTTTATGGACCGGTTCAGGTTCAATACGGAAAATGCACCAGACGTATTTTACATCTAGAATCTTAAGAAAAAGCCCACTGAAATGTTTCGCGAGTATGCCACTCGCTGGAGGTCTGAAGCAGCTAAGGTCAGGCCTGGCCTAGATGAAGAACAAAAGAACAAATTCTTCGTCCGCACAAGACCCATAATATTATGAGAGGCTATGGTGATTTAAAACCACAAATTCTTTGACATCATCAAGTTAGGCGAAAGAATTAAAGAAGGTATTAAGAGTGGAATGGTTACCAACTTTGAAGTACTACAAGCCACAAACAAAGCCTTGCAGTCTGGGGGCACATCCAACAAGACGGACACGGGAACGGTAATGGTTGCACATGGACCTAAATCCCTTTGGTATACCGAACCTCCCCACTTACATACCAAGCACCCCCGCCTACATATCAATCAGCACCTCCCCCAACATATCAACCATCTCCCCCACCTACTTATCAACCCACATCTCCAAGATATTCCCAACCAACCCATGTTTATCATACATACAACTCTCAACCATCTCACTTCCAGTCACCCCCTGCTCGCCAAAATTTCCCAAGACCTCGACCCAGTTTTGACCGCAAGCCGCCCAAGCAATATACTGTCGTTGCTGAGCCTATTGAACAACTATACAAAAGATTAAAAGTTGCTGGTTATGTTACTCCTATCCCTGTTGTGACCCCTGAAAATCCATCCCAGTGGGTCAATCCAAATAAAACTTGTGCATACTATTCCGGCATAAAGGGACATACCATTGATGAATGCCGCTCACTGAAAGATAATATCCAGTCTCTAATTGATAATAAGATCATTCAAGCAAAGGAAGATACTGCCAATGTCTGTAATAATCCGCTCCCAGACCATAGGGGTGGAGGCATCAACATGATAGAGATAGAGGAAGAATGGGACCAGAGGGGTCGATCGGGTTGATCATAGAAGGTGATGATCTAAAGAAGCCAGCAGTCACACTTAATCCTATCATAGTCCAGATTCAGCCGTCAGAAGATGTCGAGGAAGCTGCGTCAGTCCCATTTGAGTTTGAAGCGGCACCTCCCAAAGATGCACCTATGCCGTTTGAGGTCAAAGTAAATCCACCTGCCACTTTACCCATCCCATTTGAAGTAAAGGTAGCCACACCAATAATAGTGACAGTGTCAACTACGCCGCATTTTAACACTAATGTTGTACCAATGTAATGACCCGACTGGTCATTTTGAGAGTTTAAGCTCTGTTCAGTGGTATAAGGTCATAATCAGCTTCACACTATGTATATCGACTTGTGTGCGTGGTTAGATTCAGTTGCCGGATAATCCGGAGTCGAATTGGAAAGAAAATTCTCATTTTGGAAGCCTTAAGTTGGAAGAATCAACTAAGATTGGAATTTTGACTAAATAGCCTCCAAATCAGGATTTGAAGGTTCCAGTAGGTTCGTATGATGATTTCGGACTTGGGCGTATGTTCGGACCGGGATTTGGATAACCCGGGAGTGTTCCGGCGTATATTATGGAAGATAGCATTTTAGTAGAATCTCATAAATCTGGGTTGAAAGGCATTTAAGTGATATAGATTTCGGTTTGGGATTCCGAGCCTGGGAATAGCTCCGTATGGTAATTCTGGATTTGGGAGCGCGATCGGAAGTGAATTCTGATGTCCGTAGGTTATTTTGAAGTCATTTGGCTAAAGATAGAAAATTGAAAGTTTTTGAGGAATCCGACCGGAAGTGGAAATTTTGATAGCGGGGTCGTAATGTGATTCCGGAAGTTGGAATAGGTTCGTAGTGTCATTTGTGACGTGTGTGCAAAATTTCAGGTCATTCGGACGTAGTTTGGTAAGTTTCGGCATCGTTGGCGAATTTTGGAAGTTCTTAGGCTTGAATCCGAGGTTGATTCGGTGTTTTGGTGTTGTTTTTGGTTTTCCAAAGGTTCGACTAAGTTTGGGTAGTGATATATGACTTGTGGGAATTGTTGGTTGAGGTCCTGAGGGGCTCGGGTGGGTTTCAGATAGATATGGGTTGTGTTGCGCTCGTTTTTGAGGTTTCGGCGTCGTTTCTTCAAGCATAATTGGTACCACATTAAGAAAATGAGCTCCAATTTCTGTTTTGATTGAAGCATTATACCCGTATCATAATTACGGAGCTATAGCAAAAAGAATCATCAAATTTGGACATCATATGAGGAAGTTATGCTCATTTTAGTGTCGGAGAAGAGAGCTGCTAGTGTTTCGCAGGTGCGAGTTTGGGTCCGCACCCGCGGAGCCGCAGGTGCGAAAAATGGTCCGCAGGTGCGGAAATTACAGCTGGAAATGCGCAGGTGCGGGTATTTTGGTCGCGGGTGCGAAATCCCTGAGTATAGAAAAACCAGATCGCGTCATTTTAGTATTTTGAGCATATCTTGAGTTCTAGAGCTCCGATTGAGGTGATTTTTGTGGAGTTCTTCTCGTCTTTTCAAGGGGTCAGTATATAAGTATTATTTTTGCATTTTAATATGATTACAGAAGTTCGTTTTTTGAATTAATCCATGTTTTGATGGGGAAAATTGGGGGTTTTGAAAGAAAACTTAAAAAATGAAAAATCATGATTTGACGGACCAAATGACATCGGAATTTGATAAATTTGGTATGTGTGAACTCGTATCGGAATGGGTAACCAGATTTTGTAAAATTTGTCGAGTTCCAAGGTGCGGGCCCGGGGGTCGACTTTTGGGTCGATTTTTATAAATTAGTAAAGATTGAAACTTTATTATTTGGAATAGTTCCTTATACATTTTATGTGTGTTTTGAAGTTGTTTTGGTTGAGTTTGAGCCGTTCGGAGGTCTTTCTGCCCGAAAAGTCCATTTTTGAGTACCCGATTGTCGTCTTTAAGGTAAGTATCTTGCCTAACCTTGTGTGGGGGAACTCCCCCTTAGGGTTGAGTCTTCTTTGTTGACTGTAGTCCGTGTATGCGAGGTGACGAGTGTGTACTCGGACTTATTTGCTAATAGATTGACCTTTTAGGATTCGTAGGTCCTTATGTTACCTGTGTATGAGTTGTAATTGTTATAATTGAATCCTTGGTTGTTTACTTCATCCTTTCCTGCTTAAATTAGAATTACTTGCTTTTGGATTCCTTCGTTGGCTATTTGATCTTAATTGACTTAACTGAATATTTTACTGCTCTCACCTCCATGCTATATTTGCTTTCTAAAACTGCTCAATTGACTATATTAGTGTTATCTAGCTTTATAGTTGTTTAGTCGTAGTTAGAACAGTCGTTTCGTTAGAGTCAAGCATGCCCGTGAGTCTTACATTTTGATCTATACGACTTTTTCTCTTATGTGCTACTTGGGTCTAATTGATGAATAATTAAGTTGCTGATGTTTTCTTGATGTTGCCTATTACTTGGCCTTCGTTTGAGCTGAGTTTTATTCCGTAAAGTTAATTGCTTAG
>ML249696.1:3135-87297 GCA_005239495.1 Nicotiana undulata
TGGGGGGGGGGGGGACGTTTTCAGTTCTGTGTGGAAAACGAAAGGGACGAGTTTTTATATAAAAGCGGTAGATAGCCTGGTTCCTATAGGTCGTGGTCAACGAGAACTTATAATCGGGACCGACAAACTGGAAAAACTGTTATTGCTATCGATACCATATTAAACCAAAAGCAACTGAACTCAAGGGCCACCTCTGAGAGTGAGACATTGTATTGTGTCTATGTAGCGATTGGACATAAACGCTTAACTGTGGCAATTAGTTCAAATTCTTTGAGAAGCGGATGCTTTGGAATATTCTATTGTTGTACCAGCCACCGCCTCGGATCCTGCTCCTCTACAATTTTTGGAGCGTCTTAATAAAGAGCGCTATACCTTCCTGCTCTTTTGACGTTCAAATATAGCGCCTTTTTAAAGGGCGTTATACCTTAATGGGCAAACGGCCGTTAAGGTATAGCGCCCATTAAAAGGGTGTTATATATAAAAAAAAGTCACCACATTTATTTTTCACACATTTTGATTCTTTGAGTCCAAAAGAACCACATTTAGGTTAGGAACTCCCATATTTCTGGCATTCATCAGTTTATCCGTCTGAATTCTCTAGCTCATATGATTAGTTAAGGACAATAATTATAGAACTGACACTACTAAAAAACAGTGCAATTCCGTACTATTTCCGACTGAATCGATCGAAAATTGATAATTTTCGACCGAAAATCGATCGGAAATTTCCGACTGAAATCGGTCGGAAATTTCAAAGCGTTGACTGGCTATCAAACTTTAATTTTCGACCGAAATCGGTCGGTAACTATTAAAAATGTTCAAATCCGACCGAACTCGGTCAGAAATTTGAAAAAAAAAATTATTTAATTATATAATTAGTTGTAAATTGTAATAAATTGTTAATTTATTTTTAAAAATAAAAAAAAAATCATAATTTTCGATCAAAATGAGATTTCCAATAGCAAATCTCATCCTATAATGCTGCCATTCAAACAATAACAACAGATGCACTTAATTACAAAAAGAAACCAACAACATGACAGAAGCAATTTTAGAGTAACAGGAAAATGTGATACTTTTTGGATAAGCAATTTTAGAGTTATAAGAGGTGATGTTTATAAGACAACTGAAAAATGTCCTAAAAGCTTCATAAAAGAGATGTATAAGCTCATATAAGTTTGTAATGACACAACAAGCCAATCTATGAATCTATTTTCAAGTAATAACTAAAGCGTAAATGCTAAGCCTAAATTTGCAATTCACGGGCTTTTAAAAGTTGAAGTACCTTCTCAACCAACTCCAAGATAATTAAAACAGCAGGCTCTTGCACGTAACGCTTCTTTGTTGTCATTGAGACAAGAGAACCTACAAATTCTTTAATATAACGAGTGTTCTTATCAGCAGTCCGCTCTAAAAGTAATCTTCCTGATCTTGCAATAGCTCCATAAGCAAACAAGCCTCCCAATAAGTAATCTTTTATGTCCTACAAAACAAAATTAAACTGTAAGTCAGCCCATAGGAAACCTAATAAGTTCTCGAACAAAGGCGATCATTCCCACCTGAACCTTCATGGAAGAAGAAATCTACAATAAGTCCACAATTAGCTTCAACGCGCACCCACTTTTATGCATGGAACTGTACCAACCAATACTGTCATTCCTAATGCAAATCCTTGCCTTGCACACTGCACATATAAGAAACAGATAAAGACTTTGTTGGGAAACATTGAGCTTATTAAGACAATTGTTTACCTCTGAAAATAGTAGTAGTAATTAGATTTGATTTGTGATTTTAAAGATATACGATTTATTCCAATACTAGTAAATAAACAAGAAATATTAAGTGTAAGTGAGAAAAAATGATGAACCAAACTAGTGTTGCCAATGCAATAAGGACCTCGAGCTCGATAACCTCGGGGGTCTTGAGGTGGGTTGAGAACAATAAAGTATCAACAATAAAGTAAGATCAATAAAGCTGGAGAATAATTGTAGAGCACATTAAATGAGAAAAGCATAGTAGAATGTTCTATTGCAGTGATAAGATGATCTCTCTCCCTTGGGGTCCCCTTTATATAGGAAGGAAAAACCCTAATATGGTACATTTCTAATTATAACAAAGAATGTTATTAGTACAGTTGTATAACAACTTAGTACGGATTTGTACTATTACGTACAAATCTTATCTCACAATTTACACCCCGATCCACGTGTCCTTAAGAGATTTCTGCTCTTTTTTGAGTGTCATCGAAATCGCACTGTCTTCGAGGTAGGCCATGTTGGGCCCTCGATTTTCTTCCCGAGGTGAACACAACTCCGCTAGACTTGATTCTCACTTCGAGTTTCCCGAGCTCGAGCTCAGGGTACAATTGAGGCTTCGAAGTCGGGCTCTCCGATTTCGACCGTATACATATAGTCCTCGCGTTTCTTAGAATGAAATGAAATGAAAGACTTGATTTCCCGAAGTCTTTGATGATGACATCATTCCTATGAAGTAAGCGTTGAAATGACCGAAGCGTCCCGTCGGCTCTATTCCCCAAAAGCATTAAGTGCACACTAGAGCCGGTCGGCCACCAATATTAATGAACAGTCACCGCCCTTCTCTATATATACTTGTTTTCGTTTCTCACTAAGAACGTTTTCACCTTGCAACATCTATTTTCCTTTCTAAGTTTCTCTTTAACCATCGGTTCCTCTGTCGTATTATCTCAAAAACCTTGCCGGCTAATTCACTTCTTCCTTCTTCTTTTAAAGAACCGATGACAAAAAATTCCAAGTCTGTTCCTCAAAAAGAAGGAACCTCCACTTCTGCCTCCTGTCCGGCCGGTGGTAAACCGTCGGCGCTACACGAGATCATACTGAGCAACTTTTCATTAAAAAGGGACTTTATATTCGAGAATCCTCCCGACGTCCCCGACTGTCTAGAGCATCCATCAAGGTACATAAGGTCAATTGAGAAAAAACACCTTGATGTCGTGAGGAGAGAGTGCAAATGGGAAGAGAAGGTTGTTTTGCAAATACCTTCTCCTGAGGAGGAATCACAACTTTACGTAGAGGGGTTCCTGAGTGTGTATACATACCCCTTTACGTTGGGTCGTGCTTGAATTCTGCCGAAGATATCAAGTCACCCTGGGCCAGATTCATCCATCCTTTTGGCGTATCGTAATGATGATGAGGTTCTTTGCTGAAAAGGCTGGGCTCGAGTTCACCCTTAACCAACTCATCCGATTATATTGAACTCAACATTTCCGAGGTTTGGTCAAACTCCAAAGCCTAACGACCAAGTCCTTCTTTGCCAGTAACGACAAAGACAAGGATCAAGGTTGGATGAGACGATTCATCCGGGTGAGGACCGTTGATGTTATTCCCAAGGAGTTCCTTCGTTCCCCGAGAAATGGAACTTCGAACGTGAGTGGTATTCTTTGCATTAGTTCTTTCCATAATGTTTGCTAAAATTCGCATAATCATTCTTTTCCCTTTTCCACAGTGGTCCCGTGGATGCCTAATGCGGTCCTCGACCTCGAGGACTGGGTTCACAAACTAGCTGCTTCTTCACCATACGACAAACGCAAGTGGCAGGACTTGTCAAAGGGCAAATGGGAAGTGAAACACCACGGTACGTGTTATAATATTTCATTCCTTATTAAGAATACCTTTCTTCATGTGACCTAATTACTCCGTCGCAGGTATTGGTGAGTTCTTCGAAATGAGACCGCCCCTCTTAGGGAGGAAGTATGATCTTAGGCTTCAAAGTCAAAGAAGGACAACAAGAGAAAAAGGTCTTCGAAGAACGAGGACGCTCAAAGAAAATCAGAGCCTGCTCAGAGGCGCAAGAAAAGCGTCGTCATCAACGTGGATATTGCCTCGGTCCACCAATCTATGGATGATGACGGCGAAGAGGTGGAGGGTTCGACGTTGGTGACTCGAACTAGAAAATCTTATGAGGCTATCAAGCTTGCTAAGACCGAGGCCCCTAGCCTCGAAGAAGGAACTTCAAAAGAAAAAAGGGATGCAGGCCCTGTATCACCTAACGTGGTGACTACTTCCCAAACATCGGGAAATACTACAAAGGGAGCGAGATTCGAAGCTCCTTTGCCTGAACAGAGCGCCTAGGGTGATCTCCCCGAGGCCGTGATAGCAGATTATTCCCCGTCATTTCTGGCCTTCTCCGAGGATTCCATTAGGGACGCTCAGAACCTGAAGACGCCGAAGCTAGGTGGAGTCCCGAGTGAAAATGAACCCTTCCAAGGTTGCTTTACTGGGGACGATGAGGACGAACCAGCAGATGCAAGCTCAATCTTCGAGGAGGCTCAACGTCTTTGCTCAGTTGTAAGTTTTTAGTGGCACTACAATTTTTCCAACGTCATACTTTCTTCTTTTGTCTAATCGATCCTTCTTTTTTGTAGGCCTTCAACAAATTTAAGACCGAACTATGTCATTGTGAGGCCGAGTTGTATAGATCTTCGAATGAGGATAAAACCCTCAGGCTTCTCTGTGATAAGAAGGAGAAAGAACTGAAGCATCTTCGATCGAAGTTGACCAGAGCTCGTGAGTACGAGGACAAGCTAAAGAAGAAGGTAACCTTTGTTCTGAAAAAAATATGGGCTCCCTCCTCCGTCTTCGGAGGCTAATACTTCAATGTCTCAGCTGCAGAAAAAGGTAGAGATGCTAGAGCGTCTTCATGATGAGGTCGATCAGGTAAACTTCGAGTGAAATAAATGGAAGACCAAGATGGACACCCTTGCTGCGACTAAAAATGATGCATTGGGAAAAGTATCAGCCCTCAAGATTCAACTTTGAAATGCTCAAGAGAGAAACTTGGTTCAGGCTGGCAGAATAGCTGAGCTCGAGGCTGGACTTACGAAGGCCAAGGCCGAAGTTGTGGAGGTCCGGGCCGAAGCTAGAGAAATACAAACTAAGGCCGATGGGACGGTGGCCATTTATTTGAAGGATGCAGCTGATGCTCAGATGTAGTTGAGAGGGGTTGCCGATAGGGAGAAAACAAGCAATGATTATGCCCACTGCCGATCTCGGAGGGAGACCCTCGAAGAGGTCTATGCTAAGGGCTTCGATATCTCCGAGGAGATAGAGCAAGCTAAGGCAGATGAGGTTGATGCCAAGTTTGTCCTTTCCTCCGATGATGATGACATCGAGAGTGATAAAGAGAAGGAGGTTGAAGAAGAAGCTGCTCTCGAGGGTGACAAGTACGGGGGGATGCCCCTCGGTGTAGATGGGATTTTTTCTATAGATGGGATTTTTTCTATCTTTTTGTAATCTTTTCTGTAGGACTCTTTTGTAATGTCTTTTGTATATATGAAAAAATAAAAGAGTTTACTTCAATTTTTCTTTGAAATTTGATTGGCTTTAAATGACATAACCTTCGATAATTGGATGAGCATTAATTCCGACTCGGGGTAAGTAAACCCTTAAGTTTACTGGCAGCTCGAGGCGATGGGACTTTGGGTGTGTGTTAAGTGAAGGTAAGGCCCTTAGGCTTTTAAATATCGTCACTTAGGCTCTTCGGGTTGGCCCTTAGGCTCTAAAATATCGGCCCTTAGGCTCTTTAGGTTGGACCTTAGGCTCTTTTAGATAGGGCCAATTCGTCCTCTAAAATGGCTATAATTTTTCCCTCTTTCTAGCTAAAGACTTAGTGAAATTTTTGGTATGCCTTAGCATGTATCTTTTGTATTTATGTTTAATTTTCGAACGTTAGATTGATTGGAACCTCGTTTGTAAGTCGATATGCAATGATAATCGAATACCTCTTGAAGTTTTTTCGAAGGTTGGCATTATCAAAGCCTCCATATTATTCAAGGGCAGATTTTATCGAAGCCCCTTGTGGTTTGCTTTTGCCTAGGGTAGCCTGATTTAACCTTTTTTTTTGAAGTATTTGAAGGCCTTTAGTTTTATGGTTGAAGTCGGACGTCTCCGAGCCGCATTATTTCGGTCGTAGCCTTTTCATATGACCGTAGTCTTTTATATGGTCGTAGCCTTTAGTCCCCAAGTGTGATGGCCTTGGCCTTAATATCAAGGGGGTGCCTTTTTGAGCTCTTATAAGTTCGAGTATTCGTCATTGAGGTCTTATGAGTTCGAGTATGCCTCTTCGAGGTCTTATGAGTTCGAGTATGCCTTATTGAGGTCTTATGAGTTCGAGTGTGCCTCTTCGAGGTCTTATATGTTTGAGTTTTCGATGACTCGATGTGTTGACTGTCGATGGCAGTCCCCAAGTATTCGGATGCATTTGGGGTTTTGGCCCTTGAGCCGTTTCATGTAGAAGTGTAAATATGAAAATAATAGACTTCTTTGAGGCACAAAGTGTTTTGATATAGTAATAGTGCTTCTTTGAATAATTGATACATGTGTACATGTTTTGCCGTTGGGGGCTCGACTGCTCTACATGGACATGACCCATTTGACCGTTTGGCCCATTACATCGTTTTCCTATCGAGGCCCTCTTTGGCTTGATTTGTTTTTTTCGAAGATGTAACCTCTGAGGGTGATGCACCCCCCCCCCCCCCCATTTTTGGGGGCCCCCCCCCAGTATTCGAGGTTGAATGAAAAGAAGCCTTGAATACTTGTCGAGTTTTCCTTAGGTAGCATATAAGTGTTGCCTCGTTAAAAACCTTTCCGGTAAAACCCATTTGGGATAAAACCCGATATAAGGGAAAAAAGAGTGCAACACATGCCTTAAAACCCAAGGTCTTCGATTTTTAGGGTGCTTCGATATCTATAATCGAACATTTGTAAGGAGTTAGTATGAAATATAAATGAAAAGGGGAGAAAGCCATACCTCAGCAATAATAGAATTTGAGCAATGATATATTCCAATTGTTTGGTAGCTGCTCGCATTCCATTGTGCTGAGTTTATAGAATCCTTTGCCTACGACTCCGAGGACACATTACGGTTCTTCCCAAGGGACCTAGTTTTCCTTAATTTAGGTCTCGAGTATTGAGGGTGACTTTCCTTAGAATTAAGTCCCCGACTCCGAAGTAACGAAGGTTCGTCCTTCTGTTGTAGTACCTCTCGATCCTTTTTTTTGGGCGGCCATTCGAACTAATGCGGCTTCACGTTTTTCATCTAGTAGCTCGAGGGAAGTGTTCATGGCCTCGTTGTTCGAGTCCTCGGTGGTATGGTGAAACCTTACGCTTCCCCGACCTCGACTGGGATCAGTTCTTTAGACCCGTATACCAAAGAAAATGGGGTTTCCCCTATGCTCGACTTTGGCGTCGCCCGATATGCCCATAACACCTCGGGCAGTACTTCTCTCCATTTTCCCTTCGCATCATCCAATATTTTCTTTAAGTTTTGAATGATGGTTTTGTTTGTGGACTTGGCTTGGCCATTTGAACTTGGGTGATAGGGTGTTGATAGAATCCTTTTGATTTTATGGTCCTCGAGGAATTTTGTCACTTTGTTGCCGATGAACTGCTTTCCATTGTCGCATGTTATCTCGGCGGGTATCCCGAACCGACATATAATGTAGTCACATATGAAGTCGATGACCTCTTTTTATCTTATTTTCTCGAAGGGCTGTGCTTCGACCCATTTTGAGAAGTAGTCAATCATAAACAAAATAAATTTAGCTTTACGTGGCGCCGTTGGTAGAGGGCCAACGATGTCCATCCCTCATTTCATGAATGGCCATGGGGATAAGACCGAATGGAATTGTTCACCAGGCTGATGGATCATTGGTGCGAATCTTTGGAATTTGTCACACCTTCGAACGAACTCCTTTGTATCTTTTCCATGTTGTCCCAATAATATTCTTCTCTGATCACCTTTCGAACCAAGGAATCGGCACCGGAGTGATTCCCACAAGTGCCTTTGTGGATTTCTCGTAGTACATAATTGGTGTCCCCAGGTCCCAAACTCACTGCCAATGGTCTGTCAAAGGTTCTTCTATATAATGTTCCATTTTCATCTAGTGAGAATCGAGCTGCTTCGGCTCGTAAGGCCCTCGACTCTTTTGGGACCGAGGGAAGCTTCCCGTGCTTCAAGTATTCGACGTCCTTTTTCCTCCAATCCCATGTCAAACTTGTTGAATTTATTTCTGCATGGCCTTCTTCGACTACCGACCTCGACAATTGGACGAAAATCCCCAGGGAAATGTCATCTTCTTCGACCGACGACGCTAAATTTGCAAGTGCATCGGCCTTGCTATTTTGTTTTGGAGGCACGTGATCCAATGTTAATTCTTGAAGTGATGTAATGTTACTTGAAGTTTGTCCAAGTATCTTTGCATTCTATCCTCTCGAACCTCAAAGCTCCCATTCACTTGGTTCACTACCAAAAGAGAGTCGCATTTGGCCTCGATGACCTCTGCTCCTATGCTCTTGGCTAATTCGAGACCTGCAATCATGGCCTCATACTCGACCTCATTGTTAGTTAATTTTGAAGTTTTTATAGATTGTCTAATGATGTTGCTCGTAAGAGGTTTTAAGACTATACCGAGTCCGGACCCTTTCACATTTGTGGCACTATCTGTGAAGAGGGTCCACACCCCCGATGATGTGCCCGTTTTTAGCAAGAGTTCTTTGTTTACTTCGGGCACGAGGGCAGGCATGAAATCAGCCACGAAGTCTGCCAAGATTTGAGACTTGATAGCCGTTCGGGGTTGATATTCGATATCATACCCCCCCCCTTTGATGGCCCATTTGGTCAATCGGCCCGATAATTCGGGCTTATGCAAGATATTTCGAAGTGGATATGTAGTTAATACACATATATAATGGCACTGAAAATGTGGTTTCAACTTCCTAGATGCACTCACTAATTCAAGAGCTAGCTTTGCTAAATGCGGGTACCTGGTTTCGGCGTCCCCTAGGGTCCGACTTACGTAATAAATAGGAAATTGTGTACCTTGTTCTTCTCGAAACAACACATCACTTACAGCTACCTCGGACACGGCTAGATGCAAGTAAAGTTTTTCATCCTCCTTCGGAGTATGAAGTAAGGGTGGGCTCGAGAGATACCGTTTTAATTCTTTTAAAGCTTGTTGACACTCCGGAGTCCATATGAAGTTGTTCTTTTTCCATAGTAGGGAAAAGAAATGATGACTCCGATCTGATGACCTCGAGATAAATCGGCCAAGATCAGTTATTCACCCGGTAAACCGTTGCACGACTTTCACATTATTTACGACGGTGATTTTCTCTATGTATTTGATTTTGTTGGGGTTGATCTCGATCCCCCTGTTCGATAACATGAACCCTAGAAACTTGCCCGAGCCAACTCCAAAAGTGCACTTCTCGGGGTTGAGTTTCATGTTGTACTTCCTTAGGATATCGAACGTTGCCTGAAAATGGATCAAATGGTCCTCTGCGTGCAGGAACTTAACTAGCATATCATCAATATAAACTTCCATAGATTTTCCTATTTGATGTTTAAACATTTTATTAACAAGGCGTTGATATGTAGCCCCCATATTTTTTAACCCAATGGGCATTACATTATAGCAATATGTACCGTACTTCGTGATAAACAAAGCCTTTTCCTAGTCTTCCGGGTTCATTTGAATTTGATTATACCCGGAGTAGGCATCGAGAAAAGTAAGGATCTCGTGGCCAGCCGTAGCATCGATTAGACGATTGACGTTGGGCAGTGGGAAGGAATCTTTAGGTCATGCTTTGTTCAAATCTTTGTAGTCTACACACATTCTACGTTTGTTTCCCCTTTTAGGGACTACCACCACGTTAGCTAGCCACTCGGGATATTTTACTTCCCCAATAGATCCTATCTTGAGAAGTTTTGTTACCTCATCTTTGATGAATGCGTGCTTTACCTCAGACTGAGGCCTCCTTTTTTGCTTCACCGATTTAAATCTGGGATTGACACTTAGTCGATGGGTAGTTATCTCTGGTGGGATCCCTATCATATCTAAGTGGGACCAAGCAAAGCAATCAACATTATCGATAAGGAATTGAATGGGTTTTTTCCTGAGTTCGGGAGTTAATCCTGTTCCCAGGTATACCTTTTGTTCTGGAAGATGCTCTATCAATGCCACCTTCTCGAGCTCCTCAACTTTGGACTTCATCACATCTAACTACTCGGGGGCGACGAAGGCTCGAGGAGTGAGGAAATCGTATTCTTCGTCCTTGACCACCTGTTCCTTGGTCACCTGCTCCTCGGGCTCAGCCGAGGATATGGGCTGTGATTTCTATTTGGCTACCTGTTTGTCCTTCGAGTTTTTGATGTAGAAGGCATCGATGTTGGTGCCACATCATGGACTACAAATATTTTCGTAGCTCCGTGTTGCTCCTATACACCGTTTTCATGCCATCCTTTGTTGGGAACTTCATCATTTGATGAAGGGTTGATGGCACTGCCCTCATGTTGTGGATCTATGGCCTTCCAAGTAGGGCATTATATCTCATGTCACCTTCGATGACATGAAACTTGGTGGTGTATGGTTCCGGCTAAGTTGACGGGGAGGATGATTTCCCCATTCGTTGTTTAACTTGCCATGTTGAAGCCATTCAAGACTCGAGATGCTAATATGATTTGGTCGAGCAGCCCTAGCTGGTCCACGACTCTTGATCTGATTATATTTGCTGAGCTACCTGGATTCACGAGAGCACGTTTAACTTGAACTTTATTTAAAAGGATAGAAATTACCAGTGCATCGTTGTGAGGATGAGATAAGGCCTCGATATCTTCCTCGCCGAATGTGAGGGTATCCTCGGGCATTTAGTCCCGAGTCCGCTTCTCCCTTATGATGGATACTTTGGTATGCTTGAATATGGGCCCCTGTGAGATGTCGACTCCGCTGATGATCATGTGAATGACATGTTGAGGCTCTTCTGGTTCATTTTTCCTGTTTGCGTCTCTTTCTCGGAAATGGTTCTTGGCACGGTCGTTGAGAAATTCTCGAAGGGGCCCTGTTTAAACAATCGGGTTACCTCCTCTCTAAGCCGCCTGCAGTCCTTGGTCCTATGACCATGAGTACCATGATATTTTCACATTAAGTTGGGGTTCCTCTTAGAAGGATCTGTCTGTATGGGCTTGGGCCATCTGGTATCTCTGATTTTGCCAATGGCTGAGACGATGCCTGAGGCATCGACGCTGAAGTTGTATTATGATAATCGGGGTGCCTCCACCGGCCTCGAGTGCCTATCGAACCCGGTCTTACTCATGAGTCCCTGGGAATTCTGGCCTCGATCTGCTCTTTGATCATTTCGAGGTATGTTGTGCCTCGAATTTCTCCTTCGGTCCTCGATGTAAGGCTGATATCTTTTCTTGTTCAGCCTTGGCTCTCTGTATGCATCTCTCGACTCATTCGCTAGTAACCTTCTTGGATAAACTGAGCCGAGGGGGCTCCTAACTGGCCGTCTGCGACCCTGATTTTTGACTGATACCTGTTATGCATGTCTGCCCTAGTCACGGAGGGGTACTCGATCAAGTTCTGCTTCAACTGCTTCGAAGCTATCGAACTCCGTTCATTTATCCCCTGAGTGAAGGCTTGTACGACCCAATCATCGGAGATCGATGGTAACTCCATTCGTTCCAACTGGAAACGGGAGACGAACTCCCTCAACATCTCGTTCTCTCTTTGCTTGATTTTGAATACATTTGACTTCCTTGTTGCAACCTTTATGGCACCAGCATGTGCCTGTACAAATGAATCCGCCAACATGGCAAATGAATCGATAGAGTTCTGGGGCAGGTTATGGTACCACATCACGGCTCCCTTGGACAAAGTTTTCCCAAATTTCTTCAATAGAACTGATTCGATCTCGTCGTCCTTCAAATCATTGTAGTTTATAGAAAGTATATGTGGTGATGTGTTCGTTGGATCGGTGGTCCCGTTGTATTTCAGGATGTCTGGCATCCGAAACTTTTTCGGAATGGGCTTTAGGGTCGCACTCGAGGGGAATGGTTTTTGTACAAACTTCTTTGAGTCCAGCCCTTTCAAAACCGGAGGTGCTCCCGGAATCTGGTCGACCATCGAGTTGTATTTTTCTACCTTATTGTCGTTGTCCTCTATCTTCTTTTCTCCCGATTCAACCCTCTTTGTGAGATCTTCGGGCATTCTCATGATGGTGGGGTCAGTTACCGACCATTGTTGCTTGATCTCTCGGGGGTTGGCTCAACTCGATGAGCGGTTTCTGGTCCTGCCACGCTCGGAGTCTTTTGTTGACTTTGCAATTGAGCGATAGCAACTTGTTGATCTTGCAACATTTCAAAAATTACTTGTAGACTGACTTCTCTCTCTTTTCGAGCTTGTGTCCTTTTAGCATCGAGATGGTCCCCTCCGCGTACACTTTATTCAACATCAGTGCCCAAGTCGACGCTCAAAGAAATGTGTGAACCAACGTCGACTGGGTTAGGGGCTGGTGCTATCCTAGGGTTAGGCGGTGGCACACCGCTCCCTGAAGCTGTTGCACTATTTTCTCCATGGAATCCAAGGTCGTTGTTTCCATGCTCAGGTGCGTTTGCAGTGTTAGACATTTTTTAGCCTGAAATCAAAGAATCTTTGACAAGAAAAAGTATGAAGAATAATGTGTGTTATCAGAAAACTAACACTAAAATAATCACTATTATTTTTACCCCACGGTGGGCACCAAACTGTTTACCTCGAAAATAGTAGTAGTAATTAGATTTGATTTGTGGTTTTGAAGATATGTGATTTATTCCAATACTAGTAAATAAGCTAGAAATATTAAGTGTATATAAGTGAGAAGAAATGATGAACCAAACCAGTGCTGCCAAAGAAATAGAGACCTTGAGCTCAATAACCCTGGGGGGTCTCGAGGTGGGTTGAGAACAATAAAGTATCAACAATAAAGTATCAACAATAAAGTAAGAGCAATAAAGCTGAAGAATAATTGTAGAGCACAGTAAACAAGAAAAGCAGAGTAGAATGTTCTATTGCAGTGATAAGATGATCTCTCCCCTTTGGGGTCCCCTTTATGTAGAAGGGGAAAACTCTAATATGGTACATTTCTAATTATGACAAAGAATGTTATTGGTACAACTGTATAACAACCTAGTACGGATTTGTACTATTTCGTACAAAATCTTATCTCACAATTTACGCCCTGATCCACGTGTCCTTGAGAGATTCCCGCTCTTTCTTGAGTGTCATCAAAATTGCACTATCTTCGAGGTAGGCTATGTTGGGCCCTCGATTTGCTTCCTGAGGTGCATACACCTCAACTAGACTTGATTCTCACTTTGAATTTTCCGAGCTCGAGCACAAGGTACAATTGAAGTGTCGAAATCGGGCGTATACAACAATCATGGCACAAAGAGAACTATGAGTCGCATGGCACATAAAACTATAAGAAGAATAGACATATGCCACTA
This sequence comes from Nicotiana undulata, assembly GCA_005239495.1. Classification (NCBI taxonomy): domain Eukaryota; kingdom Viridiplantae; phylum Streptophyta; class Magnoliopsida; order Solanales; family Solanaceae; genus Nicotiana; species Nicotiana undulata. The sequence goes on from ML249696.1 coordinate 16,438, forward strand.
AGCATATAATATCTCATTTGACCTTTAAATTTGAGTCTGTGGCCAATATAGCTATAAAGTTATTTAAAGACAGGCTATGAGTAATCTACCTGTCAGTGACCATAATTGTAACTTTCTGAGGTTCTACCATAAGATAACATTTCAAACGTACAAACAGGAGAGCATAGCTTAATCATTTTATTGTACGATGCAAATTTCCTGCATCAATTTGCTTTTATCAGGTGGGAAGTAAACAAGAACACATAAAGATATTTTAGCACACTACAAAATATGTAATTGCTATATATATATATATATATCAAATAAGTATTAAATATTATTTATTTAAAAGTTATTTATTATTTACACACACAAATATTATTAAATTTATATTTTAATTATTTTAAAATCGTTTTTCAGACCGAACTCAATCGAAAATATTTTATTATATCTTATTTCAGTTGGTTAATTAAATATATATAGAATTTTTTTGTTGGGCGGGAAATAATTATTTCAAACTTTCCGACGTTCGGTCGGAAATTTGGAATTTTTTTAATAAATAATTATTTTTGTACATTATATACAAGTATGACCAAATATTTGACCAATTTTCGACCGATTTCGGTCGGAAATCTGGAAATGTTTTATTAAATAATTATTTTTGTACATTATGTACAAGTATAACCAAATATTTGACCAATTTCCGACCGAATTCGGCTGGAAATTTTAAAAAGTTTTAATAATTAATTGTTTTTGTACATTATATACAAGTATGACCAATTTCCGGTCGAAATTGATCGGAATTTTTATATTTTTGTTGTCAGAAATTTTTATTTCGGTCGATTTATTTTTCCGATCGATTTTGGTCGGAAAGTTTTGGACGAAAAATACCAGTATTCTACTAGTGTGGAAAAAGTAAAAATAAAAAGAAGAATAGACAAAAGAGAAGTAAGACATATGATGTATCATTCAAATTACCTTTTTAATTCTAATCCAGAATCATCTTCTGTAAGCTGTGCTTTCAATTATCTTTCTAATTAAGCTTTTAATTTTATTATACTTGGAAAACATATGATCCCATTTCTTAATTAATTCTTTTAATACAACTATACAAGTACATATGAACAGAAGAACACATGTTCAATATCCATGCACAAAACCATCAGGAAAAAACAGCAGACCAAATTTTGATCATATCCATTATATTGTTCGACAATCAACTAATCCGGATTTCAAATATCACGTGGAGTCTATGTGTAAAAGAACCTTTTTGTTTTTATTTATTTAGTGATAGAATATAAACAAAGTAAGAGAAATCTAAAACCTTTTTTGTGATTTGAGTGAAACAGAAGAGAAACAAGTAAAACACTAGAGTGAGAGAAGGATTCAGCTGTGGTACAAAGAACAAAGAAAGAGTAAAAAGAAGACAAAAAGAAATAATACTCCTATTCCTTATTTATACGCTGATATTTACAACAGCGAAACAGAAGATGAAAAAGGAAAAAGAAATAGAAAAAGGATAACACTTAAATTCCCAAGAGAAAAATCTCCGCAGAGTCTGCCGCAGGATTAAGGGAAAACCAAAATTAACTATGATTTGTACCTAGGAGTTATCTTGATGACAAGACCAGGAAAAACATCATCAGGATCATGAATATGTGGATTCCTCTCAACAATATAAGGATCACCACACTTGTCACTGATTGTATGCAGAGTTTCACCTTCTCCGACCACATAGATTTCATCACAAGGCCTGTTTAGGAATTGGTTCCCTTGTATCACAGCTCCATCTGTAGAGTAATAATTCTCTTTCAATGAACTAACTAAAAGCAGACCCAATATTACCATACCACAGTATAAAGAAGCTGCATCTACTATGGCTATTAGTGTTTTAATAGACTTCATATTAATAAGGTGGTGTGTTGTGAGAGAGGATTATAAAATTGAAGGAGAAAGAAAAGATGAGTTTTTGATTGAGTGTCAAAAGGGAATTATATATAATTATATATAGGTGTGCGTGGGAATGAAAGGAAGAAAATATGGTAGAAGTTTCAAAGTTGGGAATTCTAATTTGGGTTATAATTAGGAGGTGGAGTTGGTAGTTCAGTCGTGTTTGATGGTTTATGGTTAGGGCAGTTGAATTCAAAGTCTTCAATTATATATTTCATCTTTACTTATGAAATTTTGACTAATTAACCGGCCTTCTTGCAGGATTTACTTTGGACGGGAGAACCAAAAATTAGTGATTATTTAGGTTAATTTCTATTTTTTTTTCACATAATCGGTTAATTTATGATCACCTTTTATATTGAAGTAATTAAATTAATTACTGTAGATCTAATATGACTAAAAATATTGGACTTTTTTTGTTCAAAAAAGATTATACGCAGATGGTACGAGAACGAAAAATGGGAGTGGGGATTATAAAGAAGGAAATCAAAGTTTCAGATAATCAATCAACTGAGCTAGTAAGATTCCCAAATAATATGTAGCTTGTTGCTAAAATACCTGAACTTCCATGTCAACCACTATATATATTTCACATTTAGGATTCCAGATTTTGTCTTCCCTTGTACGAGTAGATATTAGTCCTTCGTAATCATATGATAGCTAGTAAAATGAGAAAAAGACACATGGGACGAAACTAATATGAAAAGATATTCCTATCCAAATTATTAAATGGCTCTGGTTACTAATCTAGAAAAACATCCAATTGACCAATTCAATGTAGTTACTTGAGGGAATGTGGTTGACCAAATATTTTTTGGGCAAGGTGGTATTAATTAGGTGTCCAACCATTTGTTTAGCGAGTTAAAATAATTAAGTGCCGGGAATACAAGATTAGTTCGTGTAGTGTTTGCCAATAGGACACGTGGTGCATAAAGAGATTTTGGCCATTTTCCCTCGAGTTTAGAAAGCTCACGTGAACCAGATGAGTCATATGTTGTCCAGACTTCAGGCCATGTTTGATATCAAAACGTCTTAACTTTATATCCTAAAGAAAAAGAAACCGTCACATTGTTCCTAAACACGGCAAAGGAGTCTTTTGTCTGGGCCAACATATGACAAAGAGGAGTTTTGTCCACTCCTTCAGAGAGAAGGTTTATATCGAGGGCTAACAAGTTGAGAGTAAATTTTGGCAAGTCAATTCGGATCAAATTAATCATTGATCTATTCAAGTACTCGTTCAAAGTTTATTTGTACGAAGATAAGTTGATTATTTTGTGCAATACTAAACAATAGTTCATGATTCAAAACTATTATAATTTGTTTAGAGACCACAAAAACAAGTTATACTTTCCTTGCAGAAAGAGAGAAAGTAGAGTTAATTCCTTGGATTTTCATTCAACTTATAAAAATGGGTCACTAAAATTACTATTATTATTTTTTTAAACCAATTAAGTCACTCATATTTCAAAGTAATTCGGTATGGTTTAATATTTTCTTGTTTGGTTCGGTACGATTCTGGTATAGTATGGAATGAGAAAATTGTGAATTCTAATTCGGTAATTCCTTTGGTTTTCCGTTAGTAAATCCTTGCATAGTGACATAAGCAAATTAAGTTGTCTATGTTGTAATTGTGAGATTAATAGACAGTGAGATCTGTATTCAATCCAAAGTAGTTGCACTACAATTTAGAAGGTGCAACTTATTGCTCATGAACTCATAATATCTGTATGTAACTATATATTGCAACTAGTGTCCCACATTCCCATAAATATTCATCAACGGGGAGTTTATTGGTGGGTCGTATATATCATCCTGAATATGCAATATGCATCATGTATTTTCACTAGTTTACATGCATCTAATTTGGCTGGGTAAAAGGAAAATGCTCAACAAGTCACTACTAGAAATTACAGCTATGGCAATCCTTTGGAAACTGTTGCAATAGATACGCTAACCATCCCTGTAGGGCTATTGGAACGGATTTGGACGCATTCCAAAATTGAGCATTACAATAGGTCTATTGGAACGGTTATGTGTAACGATTTAAGAACCGTCTACACAGATAGGGATATTGTAACGGTTTTGGCTGCTACCATTGTTATATCTATAGGGACGATTTTTTTCCTGTTGGGACGGTTATAAACCGTCCTGGTAAAATGATACATCTGCTTTTTTTTAGTCTATTGCAACGGTTTTCATGATAAATTTGCAACGGTATATATTGGAACAATTACCAGTACCCTATTGCAACGGATCTGATAACATATTGGAACGGTTATTAGGGGCTGCTCTTATTGTTTGCTAGGTCTATTGGAACGGTTATATTCTCTATTGCAACACATTATAATTTCTATACTTATGGAAGCAAAATGAGAAATATTTTGCTATCCTATGAAATTGTTTACACCACATCCAACTTGCATTATCCATGTACAAAAATAAAATATGGATACATTATTTTGGCAAAAATTCAAAAGTCAAAATAGATGAGTTCGCGTACAAAAATTTCTAAACTAAAATATCCTTAAACATAACAATAGAAAATCTAACAACGATCAACAACACTCAAGTAAGGTCTAGGTCTTCGTCACTGTTTTCATCCGCAATCGTTGCACCTACAAAAGACAATGAGAAATAATTAAACAAAATTTTTAGGATAATTGAATCACAAAGTAATTGAATGACTAATTTGATAACTCGAAAATTTTCAAACTCTCCAAATTCTTAAATTTTTTGGCAGAGTTTCCTTTGTAAATATGACTATCCCAAAATTTTTAACCTACTCAAAACATCATTTATAAATACAACAATGCATGACCTAAGATCCATCCATACATCAACTATGAAAGCTAGTCCAACACCTCACATCAACTATGAAAGCTAGTCCGACAAAAAATTTATCCCTTAAACTTTTAAGACCATAAATTAATAAGGTCTTCTTTTATTTTATAAACTTCACGTCGACTTAAACTCATGTAAAGTTATACGGATGGAGTAATAAGTTCATGGTGGTTTATACACTCATAATTCTTGTTCTTTCTATGTTGAACAAATTTGGATAAGCATATCGAGAAAGGTACAAAAGATAGAAATTTGGATATAAAGGGAAAAGGGAAAAAAAAAAGCAAAAGGAATCAATAAACTTTATTCCAAAAAATACATATATATATATATGCATGTATTTTATCGATCTCACACCAAATTAAAGAGTCAATAAACAAATAAAAACGCTGGCATACTCATGCAGCAATATCTCTCATCATTTTATTCCCTCTGACCCGAATATCAAAGGATAAAACATAAGCATATATTTAAGAAAATGCACTCTTTAATTCCCAAACAAATTATTAATATCTACTTAATTAAGGGTATTTAGGCATGTTGCCATGAGTATTAAGCGTAGTATAGTAGGGGCAAGCTTCCTTGCTACCCTATGAAAAACTATGTGATTAAATTCTATACCTTGTTTCATCTCATCTTTCACCGACTAGAGCCACACATCCTAGTCCAACACCTCACACTTTCAGCAAACAAAAGTGTAAAGTTCAATTTATGGCTTGATCACAAATCAATCTGTTATGAACAAGAAATTTGCTCATTAAGGATGGGTATTTCATAAAGGAACTTGCTTAGGGACTAGAGACATGCAATATTAAATAAGTATATTTTTTATTTTAAATAAGTAATATTAATACCTGGAATGAGTTGGCCTTCTTTGTTGCTATCAGTAGATGGACGACGGATTGGTTGCAAAGTTCTTTGTTGTGCTGAAGAATCTTATCCCGGAGAATTATCACCCAATGCCGCAAGAATAATGTTATTATCAATATCAATTCCTGAACGTTGAAGTCGTGCAAGGACATCTGCAATAACATCTTGACGGATAGTTGTCTTTTGTTCCTCAATTTTTTCCTCCATTCTTTGTATTTTCTCCTCCATTTTTTGTAGACAATTTTAAGTATTTGAAGAGGATTCAAAACATCCTACTTTCCCTCTCAAAGAAGTTCTTGTAACCCCCCCGTCCATACAATCTCAGACGCCCCGGATGTTCAGACCCCATGACAGATGCAAATGCATCTACCGACTCATTGCCATCAATTTCGTTTTGTTGTCCTTCAATTTCCTCCATTTGCGCCTTCAAAGCAAATTCAAACAAATAGAACAAGTAAATAAAAAGTAAACTAATAAAAACAAATAATTGATATCGATATAACATCAGTTAGATATAGTTCGCACAATTTTACTAGTTGTATCTTCATCCGAGCACTTGTATGATCGCCCATCTTTTTTTTTCTTGTAGCTACAAAGACTTCCTTTGATGATAAAGGATCCGAAGTTTCCTTATCATTTTTCTAGTTACATAAAAGTGAGTTAGCATTCCTGGTGATCTAGGATGTACTAAACAAGAGCTAAAATTTGCTAGTTACACACCAACTTAGAACGAACTAAAGCAAAACTTCTTTTTCCAGCAGTGTGAGGATTCTTCCACTTTTTTCGATTCTCACTATTAAATTGGGACATTCTCTGCAAGAAGAAATAAACATCAAATAACAACTTACAAAATCACTTAACAGATTCATGCAGTAGGCAAAAGAGAGCAGGAATTAGCTATTAGAAACAGTTTGTACTGGATTTCCTTCTTATTTTACCGACTCCCCTCCCTCTCCACCTTATACCACCATACAGTGTTGTGAAGAGCGTGAAGCTAGAAAAAGTGATAACCCCCATTTCACGAGAAGCGATAAGCGAAGCGCTCACTTTTTTTAAGTGAAGCAGAATTTAAAAAAAAAATTTAAAATTAATACTGGTCAGAAATTGGGCAGAATTATTCTGAAAAAAATTCGCCAGCATTTCAGCGCTTTTTGGACGTTTAGAAAGAAAAAGAAAAAGAAGAAGAAGAAGAAGATGATGAATGAAAATAAAAAGTGCAGAAACATACCTGGTGTATTGTTGAAGAAGAAGAGAGGAACCTAGTTTCTCGCTGCTGAAGAAGTCGAATAAGTACAGAGTCCAAACTAAAACAGAATACCAAGTTTTTAATTAAATAGGGCTGTTGGATATTTTAATTAAAAGCGCGCCTGCTTCGCTCGCTTCACTGCTTCTCGCTTTTTCGCACCAGAGTCGCTTTTAATGGTAGAAGCGCTGACCCTTCTGCTCCGCTTCGCTTCTCGCTTAAAGCGATGAAGCGCTCGATTTTTTATCACTGCCACCATAAGCACCCATGTATACGCATCATCAAACCATTTAATCAAGCACGTGTATTTTTGATTCTCTTTTTATACAGACTGTTGGAATCAAAAGTTTATGAATATATTAATGCTCTAGAAGGAAAAGTGAAGTCTTTCTAAAAAAAGGAGGAAATGATACCTTCCAATTAGAAAAATCTTGAGCTCTTATATATTGCTCAGCACTAGTTATCTAAGAAGAAAGTCATCTCCTTCTTACTTTTTTAACCATGATCTTGGAAAATCCAAAAAAAAAATTTTACTGATGAATATACGAGATAAGTCTCATGATATGTGACACACAAATATGCTCATTTGATTTTTTTTAACTCTTCCTAAAGTTTATGTGATGGTGTGTGGTATAGTTGGATGCAGGAAACCACATACAAATTATGGCGGCAACAGAACAACAGAAAATATACTATCTTTATTGCAACATTATTACAATGATCGTCCCCAAGGGAGGGGGGATAGTAGGTCAGATTTATGGGTTGTTGTGTCTTTTTACTTCTTATATTTTACTTTTGGCATTAAGAGAACATGTGATACAGTAATGAATAGTGTATCAATTGGCAAATCGAAAGTGTTGATAACAATTAATCTGATTCCCCTTATTCTTCTTATTGCTTGAAAGCATTAGCAATATCTTTCTACTAAAACTAAGTTATCACTGAACTAAATTTGCCAGAGGCGGACTAATGAAATATGTTAGGCTTCTTCACTTTTCCATAATCAGAACCTTTTTTTTCATTCAATTTTTCAGAAAAAAAGTGACGTTTGGTTGAAAAACAACCAGCAGCAGTTAAGCAGAAAAAGAAGGAGGAAACATCTCCAGGAACTTTAAGAAGAAGTTCAAAAAGAAGAAGAAGTAGAAGTAGAAAGAATTACACATACTTGGAGTTTCTCTGAGTTCCAATACCTAAGGAGTTCCTTAAACTAAGAAGTTGGAACATCTTCAGGGATATTTAGCAGTCGAGCTTCATCATTCTGATAGGAGTCAAAGTGATCTTTTTTCAATCTGCTCATGTGCTTTCTCCAGGAAGCTTGCACTGATTTCAAAGTATATTTTTTTCCAGTTTCAGAAATATCATATTTATCCTACAATTGATGCCAAATATGTTAGAGTAGAAGATATGAGATTTTCAACCAAAAATTCAAAATTAAGAAGTTCAGACCTTGGTATATTCACCTATATCCTCTTTTGTATCCATCTTCCTCCCATCAAAAATATATCAAGAGGACATAGAGTCGCATTCATTGCCAATGTACCGAGGAAGCTTCCAAACTCTATCACAACACCATCACTAGGACCAACAGGTTGATTTAAGTTGTTAAGTAAAATCACTTTATGCTCCTGACGCCCACGTACATTTTTTATCTTTGTTTTACCTCTTTTTCTTGGTCGCATAGAAGGGCCTACAATTGTATGAACCAAAAAAAAAAAAAAATTCACCAAATCAGTATCGATACGTTATTTATGACTGCTATAGGATGTAAATATTTTTAGATAAAATCTATAAGTTTTTACCTTGTTCTTCACATTGTTCATCTACAGTAGGAGTAGTAGAATCCAATTGAACTTGTTCCTCCACTTCTTCATCTATTACTTGTGTGACAGGAGTGGTTGATCTAGTTTGTACATGGGCTGTTACTCCTGAATATTGTGGCAGTAGCAGGTTCTCTTCAATGATATTCGAACGCTCTTTGTTTGATTGTTTAGCAGGAACATCATATTTTGCAGAAGTGGTTGATCTAGTTTGTACATGGGCTACTACTTCTGGATATTGTAGCAGATTCTCTTCAAGAATATTCAAAAGATCTTTCTTTGATTATATACCGGGAACACCATATTTTTGGCTAAACGAACTCCTTATTTGATTTGTCAAAGATGCCATTGTTCCAGGTTTTGTGTATGTCGCACTTTTTTTTTTGGACTTTGAAGGTCTTTCTTGACTCATGTCTATGAGAATCTAATGAAAAATACAAAAATAAATTATCTCTAATAGGTATTATATAAAAGAAAACAGTAGGATTTAAAGGATCGTGCTATTACCTCCCCAAAAGACCTCTTCTTATGAGTTTCCTCTTTTGCTATTCACCTGCCAAGGATAAATAAGATAGAATACTTATGAGACTACACAATAGATATAGATTTAAATGGAGCTCAAACGCCAATGTCATACGCAAGAACATAAGTGGTAAATAGGATTTAATCTGCTGAAATTAAGTGCTTGGATATTATAAAAGCTTGAAAGGAAACAAACTAAGCTTGAACTGAAACATATTAAAATAGCTCCATATATCAAGTTTCAATTACTTAGCATATTACAAAAGCTTGAAACTGAAACATACAAAAAAGACCAACAAGAGCATATACAAGAACAAAATATTGTTCGAAAGAAGACAATGAAGTTTAAAAATATAAATAAAAATCAGAATCTCCTTCTTCAATCATCAGCCTCCATCCAGTCCCAATCCGTATCATCTAACTCATCCTCCTCTTCTGATATTTCCACATCTGTATCGTGAGAATGTTGTGCATCAACTGGCATATCGATAACATCAAGAGGTATATCTTCTCTCGACCATCTAATATCAATATCAGCTAATCTATTTGATGGACCGGCGTTATCATTAGGCTCCCTCCAAAATGTCTCCCCAACATTAGGAATATTTTCTTCCTCCAAATCATACAAATCAATAGGGACTTTATTCCTTGCATAATAAATAACTTTCTCAATTGGATCCTCCACATAAAAAACTTGATGGACTTGAGATGCCAATACAAAAGAGTCATCAGTACTACATAATCGGTTAAAGTATACCCGATTTAACCCATATTCATCAACCTCATTACGAAACCAATCACATCTAAATAATACAACACTAAAGCGGCCCCAATAATCATATTAATGATATCCTGAATGGCTCCATAGTACAGAACCTCTTCATCAATGGGATTTTGGTCCCTAACACTAGCAAAACTATCTGTTGTTGCTGACAAAGTCACTCCACTATTCTGTGTCTTCAATGGGGCATCCCGCGTCATTGTATGAAACAAGTAGCCATTGAAAAAATATCCAGTATATCGTTTGGACAATGTATTAGGCCATTTAGCTATCCATCGCAAATGATTGGACACGACAATGCTTTTTACTTTCTCTTTAAACCAGTCGGCGAAGTTTCGACTATGATTTCTTGATCTTACCCGTGCATTTGATCTAGTATGACTATCAATTAAATTTTTATGTTCCCTGCAAACCATATGTTTCAAATTTAATCATTAGTCCTTTATCCATTAAATTTAAAAAACATAAAATATAAAATAAATAAAGCTTATAATACAAGTGATGGTAATATATTTTATCTTACATGATAAATGCCTCCACTTGTTCATCTTCAGTATTGAAGAGAGCATATCTATGTGCCTCAGAACATAGCTGCAAATCCATAGCAAAAATCTTTCCTTTTCTCTTTTTTTTACTTCCAATTGGATGGCATATTTTAGGAAAAATAGGTGACAATTTTGCTCCTTCAATGTCTCCATCATCCTCAGTTTGGTACCTACTGAATCTTGTCTTCACCCCATCATGTAGGTATCTCGAACAAAAGGTCAAGCACTCTTCGGCCAGATACCCCTCTGCAATTGACGCTTCTGGATGAGCTCGATTACGAATAAACGCCTTATATTTGCACAAATTTCTTTCAGTTGAATACATCCAACGACAATGAGTTGGACCCCCAAGCTTAATTTCATTTACTAAATGAACAGGCAAATGAGGCATTATATCAAAATAGGTTGGAGTGAAAATCATTTCAAGCTCACATGTAATATTATTGATTTCAGTCTGCCATCTATCAAGATCATCTTGCCTTTAAACCTGGCACATATGGCTTCAAAGAAGTTACCCAACTTAATCAATGCCAAAGAAACATTCTTGGGTAATGATTTTCTAACAGCAACTTGGAGCAAGTAATGCAATATAAAATAAGCATCATGACTCCTGTACCCGGATATTTTCATCTCTTACTCATGCACACAACGTGATATATTCGAGGCACACCCTTTTGGCAATTTGGCATTTTTAAAGACGGTGCAAAATCGCCTCTTCTCTTCTGGATTTATGTAGAAACAAGCTTTAGCCAAAGATATTGTTCCACTTACAACATCATGTATTGGTTGAAGCTCTTTTCGTATTCCCATTTCTTGCAAATCATAACGAGAATTTACATGATCTTTTGACTTTTCATCTATCTCCAATAATGTCCCAAGAATACTATCACATATATTCTTCTCAATGTGCATCGGATCAAGATTGTGCCTCAATTTGTTAGTTTTCCAATATGGTAATTCAAAGAAGATGGATATTTTCTTCCATGGACCCTTGTTATCCCGAGACCTTTTCTTTAGACCCTTTCCAAATACATTCTTGAATTCACGCAACTCTTCGAGCACGTCTGTACCTGACAAAGGAGTGGGTGCAAGTCTATGATCCTCCTTACCATCAAATAATTTCTTATCTCTTCGAAATGGATGTTCCGGAGGCAAAAATGCCCGATGACCCATGTAGCACATCTTACGACTATGCTTGAGATACTGAGAGCATGTGCCATAATTACAGGTGGGGCATGCAAAATTTCCTTTTATGCTCCAACCAGAAAGCATTGCTAGTGCAGGAAAATCACTAATTGTCCACATTAAGGCTGCACGCTTTTGAAACATCTGATTAGATTCGGCATCAAATGTTTCTACACCGAATTCCCATAGCTCTTTTAATTCAGCAATCAGTGGTTGTAGATACACATCTATATCATTTTCTGGAGATGAAGGACTTGGGATGATCATTGACAGCATTATATATTCTGGCTTCATGCAAATCCAAGGCTATAGATTATAGTTCATTAACATAACAGGCCACGTGCTATGGGAAATACTCATTGTTCGAAATGGGTTGAAACCATCACTTGAAAGACCCAATCTAATATTACGAGGGTCTCTAGAGAATTCAGGGTGCAAGGAGTCAAACTTCTTCCAAGCATCACCATCAGCAGGATGTCTTATATTTCCATCATTCGGTCGTTCAGTGGCATGCCATCTCATAGCTGCAGCTGTTTCAGGACACATGAATATCCTCTGAAGGCGAGGCTTTAGAAAGTACCTTAAAACCTTTGCGGGGGTTTTGGTATTTTTATTAGTCAAGACATTAACAACATTCTTCCATCTAGAAGACCCACACACAGAACAAGTATCTGCATTTATATTGTCATTCCAAAATAACATGCAATCATTAGGACATGCATGTATTTTTTCATAATGAAAACCCAAATCTTTTATCATGCTTGTTGCCTTGTAGAAAGACTCGGGTAGCTGAGCAAATGGAAATGCCTCTTTTAACAACTCCAACAAGTCTGTGAATGTGATATTACTCAACCCGTGAATGCACTTAAACAAGTACAACCGAATCGTGAAACCCAATTTAGAGAAATTCTCACACCCTAGATATAATTCTTCTTTTCCTTCTTCTACTAATTTAAAGAATCTTTTTTGCATCTTCGGAAGGTCCATCCCTCACCCTTTCATGTCCCAAATCATCCTCGACATTTCGAAATGTATCATGAAGTAATCCATCAATATTATCATGCATCTCGGAACCTTCATCATTATTGCTTGGGCATGGAGTCTTTCTCGAGGAAAATCCTTCCCCGTGGAAAATCCACTTGGTGTATCCATGAACAAACCCATTAACAATCAAGTGATCCTCCACCACATTCCTGTAATGCCAAAAATAATTAGCTCACTCTTTACAAGGGCATAATATTTCATTTCCTTGGGAAGCTCGTTCAAACGCCTTATCAAGAAAATTATTCACTCCTTGTATGTACTCATCAGTTGACCTTCGGAGCCGCATCCACCTTTTATCTCCATTATCCATTAAATTAGTTTTATCCTATATGACACCAAAACAACCAATATAAATTTGGTTTATATTCTTTTAATCGAAAAAAATCAGCTAATAAGAAAGAATAGAAAAAAGCCACATATTCTCAAAATTATAAGAATTTCATCATTGTGAAATTTAACAGTCACCAAAAACGTCACTTAAACAGCTACGTAAGGAAAATTTCATCAATAACAAACATTTTAACAAATAGTGGCTATTAGATTTAGCAATAACAATGAATTTTTTTAACTTAATGACATGCCACAATCTTATCAGTGTGTACCATAAAAAGTAATGCAAATACTTGAAAATTAAGATCAGCAGAAGAATGTTAGAAGATCAGCAGAAGAATGTTAGAAGCTCAGCATTATATCGATTATGATATCCAGGAAAAGAAAAGGCAATAATGATCCAGTTTCACTTATAACTAACAACATGTATTCCGAAATTGAACAATCACTTAATATTCAGAGGAAGGGCAATATACCATTCTGTTAAAATTGGGCAGCATAAAAAAAAATGAAAGAAGAGTTAGGCAGCATTTCAGCAAAGAGGACAAGACTTAGAAAGAAGAACAGAAGGTTAAAAAAAAATCGCCAGCATTTCGCTGCTATTTGGACGCTGAAACGGTGAAAAAGAAGAAGAATAAGAATAAGAAGAATAAGAAGGAGGAGGAGGAGGAAGGAAGAAGGAAGAAATCATCACATACATGTTTCTGCTGAATCCCTGTTGAAGTTGAAAAGGGAACCCTAGTCGTTGTTGCTGCTGGACGTGTTTTAATAAAGGTACACTGATCCCTTCTTTTTTAATTAAATAGGTTGGAAGCTTCACTCGCTTCGCTTTGCCGCTTCTCCCTTTTTAGTGGGAAGCGCACGTTGTTGTCTACAAGGGGTCGCTTCTTGCTTTTCACAACCTGGCATAAACACACACATTATATATTCTGAGGTAAATCATATAGTTCCAACAAAGAAGGTTTTTGTTTTTTAGGGGAGAGATATGAGAGCACTGATCACCATGCTACAATAGAAACTAATAATTGTATGTAGTTTCTTAACTTACTGAATGTTGTAAAATAATTAAACATAAAATTTTAAAGAGAATAATGTCAATCTACAGACAAATACATAATTTTGGACAAGAAATGATCGAATCGCATGAAAACATGAAAATGATAAACTCGACAATATTTAAAACTTCTAGTTCTAGGAAAATAAGACAAAAGCCAATCAAATTCCATAAAAGAGCTTCAAGGGTAGTATATGTCAGACAACAACAACAACAACAATAATAACCCAGTATAATTCCACTAGTGGGGTCTGGTGGAGCTGAATGACTACAGGCAGACAGATTTCCTCACTAAAGTGTCTGAACATTATTCTGCACTTTTAAACTATGTATCACTAGTTGAGCCATCGCTCTCCTCTACAGGATATGCATAAAGCACAAGTTTTTTTTTATAATGTCGGCAAAAAGCAGAGATTAACTTAGATTTTAAAAATAAATGCATAAAGCAGGGACAATGGGAAGAAAATTACATTCAAATGCCATCAGAGGACCTACTTCTACTATGTTTTCACCTTACAATAGGCAAAACATGCTTTGAAGGTCAACATTGAGAGTACTGTAGACCAGGAAAGCGAAGTCTTTTCTTAAAATACATTTTACACATAAACATTGTCAACTCTGAGTATATGAGATAGAAGGGAGAAGAACTAATTTGTTGAATCCAATAGGTTGGCTTACCCAATGGTTGTAGCCCCCCAAGATGCTACGTTGTAAATTACTTTACTTCCATCCCATGCCTTTCAGAGCATTCCTTTCCTCTTTTTCACAGAGAATGTCTTGCTGAGGGCTTCCTGGAGTTGATTTGGTGTCAAATCCTGCACAAATTAGTAGAATAAGTCAGACCTATACATAATTCAGAAAGAAGTAATTAATTATAGAACCATAATACTACTTTCACTTCTTTTTCACTCATAGATAGTAATAGTATATGCCCATTTAACCTACAAGTCAAGATACTTTATCTGATGGCACTTTGCTCGATTCGTTCTTCCTCTCACTAATATTATACTTATAATTTCCTATAACGCTCTTATTAATCACTATATTAAATCCAAACTTATAATCATTTAGCTGAATGTCTCCGATACGATATAAAGCAATTATAAAAAAATGTTAACTGTTGCAGCTGCAACATATTTCACTGGTTTACATGAAACCCCGTATCTGCTTTTGTGTGAACTAGTGCAGCGAGAATATACTTGACGGTTTCAGGGATTCCCCTATATCTGCTTTCATGTTTGATGTGTCATTTTTTCTTCTCTTTATTGTGACTTATGTAATTTCTTCTACAGTCTCCTTACTCAAGGCTTGGCTGGTATTCAACCAGTTGAGGTTCCTGGTGTTGAAAATGTAAGTTTAAATGTTCCCAATTACTGTTTTCTATATTCTAGTTGTCTCCATTTAGTTGAAGTTCAATTTATTTGGTGCCTCATTGCTTTTAACAGGTTGATGTAACTAAATTCATCGAGGATCATTCGTCGTACCTTTGGGCAACCCAAGAGATTTTATAACTACTTGAGCTGGATACTTATTATCCTGTTTTTGGTGAGCGTGTTGTAAAAACATATTTTATAGTTCTTATTTCTTAGTAGTATTTAGCATTCTTTCCACTCTTACTATGAGTGCATAGGTAAGCCGCTTCAGTATGTGAATAAGATTCTGAAATAACAAATACAGAAGCAGAGACATTGGCTATTTTAGAAGCTCTGAGGTACTGTCATCGCCATCATCTAGCTAATGTTTGGCTGCAAACAGATTCGATGTTACTTTCAAAAGTTTTCATGGAGTGTTGGGATCCACCATGGAGTATAGCTGCATATGTGGAAGAGATAAGGAAGCTACTGAAGGTGTGTAATGGTAAGGTAAGTCACATCCTTATAGAGGGCAATAAATTGGCAGATTACCTGGCCAACTTTGCATTGGACAGTGGCTCGATCGAGTGTGATGAATTTTATCAGTTGGAATCAATGGGGAGGAGGATTATGAATGATGATAAGCTCCAATATCCATATTTGAGGATAAAAGTTGCAAGGAATTAGGAGGGATGATGGAAAGGAGATTAAGGGCTGGAGAAGGCAGTGATTTGATCCATCATATTCGAATCCTTTTAGAGGAGAGCATGATTGAATGCTTTATTTCTAATATTGTTTTCTTTTTTTCTAGGAGAAGTCATTGTGAACATGGCTTATCTAATGGCTCAACTTCAAAGGGTGGTATTAGTACCTAGTGCTCATTCCCTTGGGGAAGAGTCATTGGTAAGAAATATTAGCTAAGGAGAGGAGTGGGAAATTGTTTAAGTGTGAACTGGAAAAAACCAGTAGCATGGATGCAATATTGCTCAGCAGTATGGTCCAGTTGTTCTGTGTGAAAGGCCTTTTGAGGTACAGAATATGGCGATGCGAATTGGGCACAATGGATGTAATTTGTAGTATAGTACTAATGCAACTCCAAAATACAATACTTCAGGAGGTAGGAAGTGTAAAGGTGTCAACAAGAATCACAGATGGAATCATTTCGGAGAGTCCGAGCAACATAGGTTTCAGCTAACACTACCCAAACAAAAAGTTGTTAGCACCTACTAGTCCACGGATGCAGAAAACATGAAAGAGTCACCAACATTACAAAAACATCCAACCCAAAAGCAAGCAAATACTGAGAGTCAAATCCAATCAGCACAAAACCAAAAAGTTGAATTAACTCATCAAAATCAGTTCTTCAGAGATAATACCATACTAACCTCATATGAGAAACAAACAACGTTTAGTTTTCACCAATCAATTTATTCATAACAAGGCTCACAACAGTGGTTTAAGTTCAGTTCAATCAAAATCAACAAAAATATGAATTCACTTACTGCTACTCGAACAAAAGAACCAAGAACTAGCCATAAAGACACAAACTTTAATAGTCAAATTCAAGCAATCATCCAATAAACAAAAATCACCAACTGGCTATTACAAGAAAATATTACCAGAGAAGTTGGGGCAGCAAATATTACCAAAGAAAGAAAAAAGGAGAAAGAAAAATGAGCAGCGAAATAAAAAACTACCCGAGAAATAAAAAAGCCCACAAAATATTACCAGAGAAAGAAAAAAGGAGCAGCGAAACTATTTTTCTGAATAACTAAGAAAGCGAACATCGATAGCAAACATGGAACAAAGAAAATCCCGTGGTTTCAAACAGAAAATCAAAACCTAACAAATAAATCCCCCAATTTTTCAAACTATAAATCACAAATGTATCATGTAATAAAAAAAAAGCAGAAGAAAATGTGTTTACAAGAACTATTACCAGATAAAGAAAAGATAAGGGGAAAAAGAAAGAGAAATCGAATAGTTATACCAACATCAAACATGGGAAAAATTGATAGCCTACCTTGGAGATTGCTCGTATGTTAGTCGAAACTGGTCGTCCTTCACCGGAACTGGCCGACAGAGTTCGTCGGTGGTGAGGTCGATGTGTTCTAGTTTAACCTTGAGAGAGACGATGTAGGTAGAGTTTAGAGAAGACTGATGAAGAGTGACGGAAATTTCTGTGTTAAATATTAAAGTGTTATTAAAATATTAGTGGGGTCAATTTTTTTTATTTTTTTAATAAATATATAGGAGGGAAAGTAAGGAGGGAAAAGTAAAACGTTCCCATAGACTTTTATTTTATAAAATCATTCCCACAGGTAACTCTATGGTATCGCTTTTACAAACTGTCTCCATATATTTACTTATGGTAACGGTTATAATACTATTGGAACGGTTATTTTTCAGAAGTGTCCCAAAAGCCTTTTGACGCTATTGGGACGATTTTAACCGTTCCAATATATGATCTATTGTAACGGTTACAAAACTGTTGCCCAATAACCGTTCGAATAAAACCATTTTCTAGTAGTGAGTTTTTATAGTTACAGGAAATACTTCGTTATTTTGGTATTTTGAGATATCGAAAAATCAAAACTTGAATATCGAGGTCCGTACCGAAGTATCGAACAACGTAAAATTTGGTATCGAAGAACCGATACTGAAATACCGAATTAACACGGTCCGATCCAGTCCGATTTTTTGGGTTTTCGGTTTTCGAATTTTATGTCTACCCCTAATAGGTATCACCTATAATCAGTTAGTAGAAATGCAGAATAATTATTTAAGTTATTACTTTACATTGATATGCGTTCGTTACTTTTAACTACTAGTATTAACAGAGGTTGTTGGAATAATTGGTGACACACACAAGGCCCAAACAAAGAAGGAGGATGGCCCAACTGCCTCAACTTAGATATTTATGTTATTTTATATTTTGGGCTAGGCTAGTCTTTTAATTTTTCGGGTATTTGGCCCAATGTACATAACAAGAGTAGAACTCTCTAGATAAATTGATTATTCATTCTTTTTTTTTTCCAATGAAAATAAACTTCTGTTCTTTCTCTTTCAAGTTTTCCCAACAAGAACCCTAGTTACAAACTCATATGAAATTGATTGGATTCCTCTATTCTCATGGTATCAGAGCAGAGTATCTGCTAGTTTCTTTTTCTCGTTCGATCGGTTGTAATTTCATCGAATTCCGCCGAAGTTATAGTGTTCGCGGAGTTCCTCGCATTTCTGATGATTGATGGATTTTTCTCACTATTTTGTGGATTTTCATCTTTCCAGCGGACTGTTCTCATACATCTTTGGGTTTTCTGTTGCATTCTACTCAGATTACTTTTGTTATTTTTGAAGAATCACGAAGTTTAAGACAAAATCTAGGGTTTTCTTTTTGCTGCTTCATTGTCGTTTGATTAAGGGACGTACCTTTTCCGGTTGCGAAAAGGCTAGTAACATTTTCTTTGTCCCTTCATATATCTCCGAGGATTAATAGCATCATCTCTAGTTGCTCGTTGGTTTCATGTCTAATTTTTCTGCTCAATAATTTGGATCGTATTTTTTGGTATCTGTTTGTGTCATTCATCATGGTAGAGACAAGTACTACACCTGCTAATGCATCAGTGTTCATTCCTGTCCCCTTTAACCCTTTAGACCTACTTTCTTCTGATATTCCCAGGGTATCTCTTGTTACTGCTCCTTTTACTGGTAGTAGATTTGGGGGATGACGTAGGAATATGACTTTATCCCTCTCAGCTAGAAATAAATTAGCTTTTGTCGATGGATGTTGTCCTAAACCTGTTGAGGATTCCCCTCAAGTTAAACAATGGAATAGGAGCAACAACATGGTCATCTTTTGGTTTACTAGTTCACTTTCCCCTGACATTTCTGAAGGTATCCAGTATTCTGAGACTGCAGAGAGTATTGGGACTCATCTTAATGAAAGATATGGTTCAGTCGATGGGACTAAGATGCTTGGGTTAAAAAAGGAACTTGCCTTAACCTTCCAAGGGTCCTTAATATAGCCTCATATTTTAACAAACTGAAGAAATTATGGGATGAGTTAGGTTACGTGTGTACTAATCATGCAAACAAATGCTCTTGTCCTGTCAAGTCTGATCTTCAAAAAGAAAAAGAGGAGAATAAGGTGCATTAGTTCCTTATGGGACTTAATGATGTATATGTTGGTGTGAGGAGCAACCTGCTCATGATGCGTCATTTACCTTCTCTTGATAGTGTTTATAATATCCTTCTTCAAGATTAAAGGAAAAGGCAAATCAGTCCTTCATCTCAGTTTCAGGCTCAGGCAGCCTCTTTCTATGAAAATTTCAATAACCCTGCCAGCAAACCTGCCAATCCTTCACGTCAGTCAGAAAATTAATTTTGATCCAAGTAAATCTAATCTGCTATGTAGATACTGCAAGAAGCCTGGTCACACCATTGAAAATTCTATAAGCTTCATGGTTTCCCTTCCAACTTCAAATTTACTAAAGGGAAGAAAGTGGCTGCTAATGTTGAGGTGCAACGGGCTCCTGGCATTCATGATTCCAATTCTCCATCTGAGCATTCTTCTGAATCTGCCTCTTTGATTCCTCGTCTCACAAAAGAGCAATATACATAACTGATGATCCTGCTACAACAGAGTCATGTATCAGAACAAGGCCCTCAGTCCAGTTTCATGGCTTCTGCAAATTTTGATGGTATAATTCCACCTTCTGAATCTGTAGGAATTTGTTATGGTACTTGTATGTTAACTAGGGTCAATGATTACAATTGAATTATAGATTCTGGGGTCACTAATCACATGACTTCTAACAAAGATCTACTCTTTGATATTAAACCCCTTGTTGTGCCCTACCTAGTCACTCTTCCAAATGGTTATAAAGTTAAAGTAACTTGCACTGGTTCAATACGTTTTCTCTCTTTCATTCTTCATCGTGTATTGTTCATCCCTAGCTTTCACTATAATGTCATATCTGTCTACAAGCTTGTATCTTATTTAGACTGTGACCTACTCCTCACCAAATGTAGTTGTCTTCTCCAGGGCCCTTCACTGAAGAGCCCAGTGGAGGTTGGTAAAGTGGAACTTGGGCTTTACAAGCTTGGACCAGATGAGTATTCACCTGTTCCTTCTTTGTCTACTTCCGTTTCTGATAACTCTTCTATCATTTGTAAATATCATTCTCCATTACTTTCCGCAGCTTCTGATCTCATTGTACAAATCATTCTGCTATTAATAAAATGGAGATTTATGGCATAACAAATTAGAACATATTCATTATGTTAGAATGAAAGATATTTCTGTTATCCCATGCTAGTTTTCTTCTACTCATCCTTTTGTTTGTTTTGTTTTCCCCTTAGCTAGGCAATCTAGACTTTCATTCCCAGAAAGCTCTATTAAAACTTCCTCTTTTCCAACTTGTTCATGTGGACACTTGGGGACCCTATCATAGTCCAACTTATAATGGTTTCAAGTATTTTCTTACCTTAGTTGATGATTTCACTAGAGCTACTTGGACTCAACTTATGAGGTCCAAGAGCAATGCTTTTCCTTTGCTAAAAGTTTTTGTGCCCATGGTCAAGACACAAATCAACATTCCTGGATGATGAGCCATAACTCAGTCGGTGCCCACTATCCATATCTCGTATTGGACAATCATCAGCAACTGTCGATGGCTCTGGAGGACCAGGAAAATACTGATCCCACTCATGTCACGTAATGGTCGTGCCCCCGATCAACAATGGAGTTGATGGAGTCACTTGCGAAGTCCCTGGAGTAAACTGAAGGCTGAATGACGGCATATCACTAGGAGCATGGTCTGGCTCATGGTGGTCAACCGGCTGATCAACTCCAACGTCCTCAACAGGTGCTTCAATGCCCTCCTGCTGGGGACCACCTCCTCACCGATCCCTATGACCTCATGGGATACCCCTACCTCTCTGGGCATGCATACCACGTCGTCCACGTTACGTCTCCACTGATGGCCCACGATGGTATTGCTCTAGCTCCACATAATCACCCTCGTATCCTAAGCGTTCTTCATCTTGGGCTTGACTCAATGTCCGGGAAGCCAGATCTGTAACCTGCCGGCCATACTCGTGCAACGCGGCTGCCGGCATGCTGCTGCATCTGTAGTCCGAACTGGAATAACCGATGTAGGCCAATAGCTTGCACAACATGTTAAATATTAATTACGGAACGCTAGGTTAACATTATAAGTAAGTATAACAAATAACATACCAGTGCCTCGTTCCTCCCGGCATATGGAGCGTATGACTTCCAGCACAATGAATGGAATTTCCGAAGAAAAGTCAGGTAACGCTGCGGTACAAGCCCATATAGTCATGCTCACCATCCGTCGGGTCAGGTGGGGGTAGAATCAGGTCATGCCGCTGGTTGTAAGCAACGATCTACGCCTCTAGCCATGCCACATATGTCTGGTCCACCCTGGAACGGTCTTCGCACTGGTAATTTGTCATATGCCAAGCGAGCAATGGAGGTACAAGCTACGGCCGACCAAACTAGCGAAGGACTCGCTCGGTGGCATAATGCTCGAAAATATCGAGACACGCCAACGGGACGGAAGAGCTCCACATAATTCGGTCGGTCGAGAAATAATCGAGCAAACCAGCTATTAGTGCGTCACTGTATGACCTCCAAATGAACTATAAAGTAAAAATAGGAACCGTGAGTATACGCAACACATATAAATCCAGGCCAAGTAAACTTAAGTATACATTTATGTGTGCGCCCTCCAGCAAATCCAACAAATCCCTGCAATAGGGATATTATGTCGAGCCTCGTACTCCCGTCCATATCCTCGCCTATCAACCACCTTCTATCTAAAGGAGAAATGGAGGTGGTGCATCCGAAGCGAAGGGTGGTAGAGGTGGATGCAACTGCAAGAACCGTTCCCATATCCAAACCTAATACACAATGTGGGCGTAAAATTTAAGGTATATTTTTATTAGGTATGTTATAATGAAGAGAGTATTCGAATATGTTTTCACATGCAGCAACGCCCAAAAATCCGGCAATGTCCCGCTAGGTGCCCATGCTCGCCCGACACATCTGCCTGTACAAGTAATCGATAATAGTATCACCCCAGGTGTAATCATGTAAATCATCTAGCAACTCAAGTTGATGAAGAAATCTCAAGATGACTAGATTTACTGAAGTGTTCGAGAACAAAACCCCTCCAAACATAAACAGCAGAAACCTCGTGTACCAATCAATATGAAGACCCCGTGTATCATCTGTGATGTTAGCATGCATCGCCTCTAGAAGCAACTGGACGGGCATCAACTGCACACGACTAGCCCCAATCAATGCAGCCTCATCCGCTGGCTGGAAACCGGTGAGCTGCTGCAACATCTCTAGGTACTGCAAACTTGTATACTCTCTGATGACAAGCGGCAAAGCAACATGATGTCCATCAACTGGCAGCCCATACAAAACCTCCACGTCCTGCAGCGTGATAGTGGCCTCGCCAATGGGCAATGGAATGTGTGCATCTCCGGTTTTCACCGCTCTATCAAATTCTTGGTCGACGACCAATCTAGCTGCAGTCGGCCGATCTCAACAATCCTATAAAAACCGGTATCCTGGAGGCATCTAACTATACGGGGATGGAGATGGTAGACCCTAAGAAAGTCTCACATATCGTCTACTCTTTTGGCGTAGAACGTCTGGGCCAATACCTGTCCCTCCCATATGTAGGAAGACATATGCTCGGCCTATAGTAACAGTAGCTCTAGCGAGGCAGGTCTGGAATGCAAAGGCGGAATCTCCATGACGACTACTGTAAATTGAACAAAATTAATTACATTATTTTTCTTTTTCATTGCTTAAATATATTGCAATACCTTTAATATCAAATTTTATTTGATATTTTTACTATATTGTTAATTAGGTTGATACATTTTCAATATTATAATTTTATATTTTATATGTTAGATTTATTATTTTATTTTATTATTTTATATGTTTGTTTGTTAATCACCTATTTTTGACTATAATAAAATTAAATAATTAATTTTCATAATTATACAAGATTAATTATTAAATATTCACATTTTGATTTCAGACTCGATATTTGAGGCCTAGTAGCACCAAGGTATCCTGAATTCTTGTGTTCATGATGAGAAAATTTTCCCGATTTATCATTCAACAGGTCTGTTATTTTATATGTTACTTTATTATTGTATATGTTAGTTTATTATTTAATATGTTAGTTTTATTATATTATATGTTTGCTTGTTACTCACTTAGTTTTGACTATAATAAAATTAAATAATTAATTTTCATAACTATACATGATTTAATTATTAGATATTCGTATAACAATACATAGTTTGACAAATACTATTGTTTTCTCGTGTTATTTTCTTACGTTTGTTGACTAGAATTGGAGAGAGTTTGTGTTTGAACTATTAGCTTTTTTGTCATATTTTTGAGTTTAACAGTGTCACGGCCCAATTCCATTGCAGGCCATGATGGCGCCCAACACCGTTGTAAGGTAAGCCAACACTGATCAATCTAGTGGTTTCCCAGTTTTAATAAGTCCTTCCAAGTAAATAGCTTTATTTAATTTAATAGAGTTAGTAAGAAATAAATTTAAATTGGCAAAACGAAAGCAGCTAAATGTATATAACCAGAGGAATACAACCAAAAATCATGAGTCTACTAGTGTGTGTGCCAAGACCTGGTGTCACAAGTATGTGGGCTACTAGCAGAATATAAAATATATCTCTACTCTACTGTCTGAAATAGAATAGACAGAAATATAAATCAAAGAAAGACTCTGGTTGCTGCTGAACGACTCGGAAGGGAATCTCACCGTGTAGTCTCGAGCTAGAAGTCAAGCGTGCGCGCCAGACTGGTAACCACATGCACCTGCCTCAGATCCTGCACATCAAGTGCAGAAGTGTAGCGTGAGTACATAAATGACATGTACCTAGTAAGTATCTAGTTTAACCTCGAAGAAGTAGTGCCGAGGGGTCGACTTCGACACTTACTATGGGCCAAAAACATAATAATATGAATTTCTAATTAAGCATGAAATATACAATGACAATAGAGCTCAAAGAAAGAAATAAGTAAGAAATCCTTCATTTTCAAGTAGGAACCAAATCATTTTCTCTCATCTATTCCTTTCAAGTCTGTGAAACCATATTAAATATAAAAAGGGGTTCCAATAACTTACGCACGATTTATGCGTAAGATATGTAGATCCTGGAGTACCTAAGGACTCACGAGGAATATCCAGAAAATTAGTAAATAGAGATTAGACATACGAATAGGTAGATCCTGGATCAAATAACACAGAAGCATCCCTACCGCAGACAGAGATAATACATGTGATCGCGGCATCTGAAGACACTGCATCTGGTCTAGCCGGAAAAGCATAGAATCTTGATGGAGTGCAACCTGACTGGCCTCCTCCTTCCTGACCTCCACCTCTGGGATGACCCCTACCCACCTGCCCTCCACCTCTGGGCGGCCGGACCACTGGTGCGACTACTGGAGTTGTAATCATGGGCTGCTGACCCTGCTACACTACCTTTCCTCGAAGTCTAGGGCAATGCCTCTTCATGTGACTAGGATACCCGCACTCATAACAACCTCTCGGAGCGGTGGACTGCTACCTTGAAGCCTGAACCTGATGGCCTGAATACCCACCGGAAGAACCCTAAAGAGCGGGTGGGCGATATGAACTCTCTGGCATGGCACTAAAATAGGCACTGGAAGAACCATGATTACCGGATTACCTACTGGAAGAACCTTGAATAGATGGCGGGCGGTAAGAACTCTCCGGCATATCACTAAATTAGGGCCGCGCCGAAACACCCCAAGGAGGTGGTGGTGCTGAATATGGGGGCCTGCTGAGCTGACCCCGCCCAAAATGACCTACCGCTGGGGCACCTATGAACTCACCAGTAAAGCAGGACTTCTTGTCCCGCTGCGTCTTCTCTCCGCCCCTCTGACTGTAACCCTCAATCATACGAGCAATCTCCACTACTAGCTGATAGGAAGTCCCCATCTCAACCACCCGAGACATGCTAGCCTGAATACTATAGTGCAACCCCGCAACAAACTAACGCACCCTTTCTGCGTCAGGAAGTATCAAAGTGCATGGCGAGACAGCTTAGAAAATCTTGCCTCATAGTCGGCTACTGACATCTTACCCTGCTCAATCTTCTCAAATTGACACCGCAACTCTTCCCTCTAGGAGGGTGGAATATACCTGTCCGAGAATATGCGTATGAACTAGTCCCAAGTCATGGGAGGAGAATCTGCTAGTCTGCGAAGAAGATAAACCTTCCACCACCTACGTACTCCGCCCTCTAACTGAGGGGTAGTGAAATCCACCTCGTGAGACTCCAATATGCTCATGTTGTGCGGTCTGTACCTGCACCTATCAATAAAGTCATGGGGATCCTTATGTCGCTCACCCCCCAAAGACTGGAGGGTGAAGCTTAGTACATCTGTCCAAAAACTTCTGCAGATTGCCGGGCGCAGTTGGTCTAAGCTTAGGTATAGCCGCTAGAATTGGCTGGGCCTCGCCCACGGGTAGTGTACCCGTGGTGTGATATACGACAGCGGTATGCCCAGGTGCTTGAGAAGTAGAGGTCTCAGCTCCCCCCCCCCCCCCCCCNCCTGGGTCATAGAATCCATGAACCGCAACATACGGCCCATGACCTCTTGAAAGCCCGGTGCTGATGTGAAATCTATTGGGGCTGGCTCTGCTAGGGGCACCTCGCCTGCTCCTCAACAATGGGATCCTCCACTGGATCCGCTAGTGGAATGACTAGGGCAACTCTAGGACGTCCTCGTCCCCTACCTTAGGCTGGTGCCCTCCCCCGTCCTCTGTCTCGGCCTCTAGCAACAGGGGGAGCAGCTCCTCGCGGGCCCGGAACTTCTGTTGCGCGCGTTCTCACCAAAGAAGCTAAATGTATATAACAAGAGGAATACAATAAAAAATCATGAGTCTACTAGTGTGTGTGCCAAGACCTGGTGTCACAAGTATGTAGGCTACTATTAGAATATACAAATGATCTCTACTCTACTGTCTGAAATAGAATAGACAGAAATATAAATCTAAGAGAGACTCAAACTGCTGCTGAATGACTCGGAAGGGCAGCTCACCATGTAGTCTCGAGCTAGAAGTCAAGTGTGTGCGCTGGACTGATAACCATATGCACATGCCTCAGATCCTGCACATCAAGTGCAGAAGTGTAGCATGAGTACATAAACAACATGTACCCAGTAAGTATCTAGTCTAACCTCGAAGAAGTGTGACGAGGGGTCGACTTTGACACTTACTATGGGACAGAAACATAATAATATGAAGATCTAATAAAACATGATATATACAATGACAATAGATCTCAAATGAAGAAACAAGTAAGAAATCCTTCATTTTCAAGTAAGAACCAAATCATTTCTCTCAACTATTTCTTTCACCTTTCAAGTTTGTGAAACCATATTAAATATAAAAAGGGGTTCCAATATCTAACGCACGAGTTATGTCGAGGACGTACGGCCGATCCAAATATACATAATAATATATTGTGCTCTATCGAAGGTCGAACGGCCCGAACCATATAATATATCAATAAATCCTGCCGAGGTGAACGACCCACTCCCATGAGAGTAGTGGAAATTTACCCCGCTCCCGGAATATATTTCTCAATTTCCCTTTAAAAAATAAGAAATTCAACTTGGAACTTTAAAATATTGAAATCCTCAACTTACGCTTTAATCCAACTACTAGTAAGCATAAACAAGCAACTATATCAACAAAACATGATGTAAGTCTAAATCTACCCGGACATAAGAATGAATAGTAGCTACGCACGGACTCTCGTCACATCGTGCGTACGTAGCCACCACAAATAGAAGTGCATATTGATTTAAGTTTACATATGGGATTAATTCCCTCTTACAAGGTTAGAAAAGAGACTTACCTCGTCTCAAAGACTCCTTCCCGATTCAAGAATGCGCTCACACCCTCAAGTTGGTGCCGAATCAATCCAAAACTAATCAAATAGTATATAAACTAATCAATACATGCTCAAAAGTTTGTATTCCAACTATTAATGAGGTTACCCAAGCCTAAATGTAAGATTCTTATAATTCACCTCGGGGCCTATGCGCCCGGATTCTGAAAAATTTCGAAAAAAGTTGTTACCCACAACCCCCTGAACTTAAATATATGATTTTTACTAGATTCCATAACGAATTTCATGATTAAATCTCATTTTTTTCAAAACCTAGGTTTTCTCCTAAACCCATGATTTTCCACAAATTTTCATGTTAAAATCTACCCATAATCTATGCATTAAACTCACATTAGGTAGAAATTACCTCTGTGAGGTGTATACCGGCCGGGTTGCTGCGCGGTTACCTTCAAAAGCTAGGTCAAAATACCCTCCTTAGAAGCTCTCAAATTGCCCAAGAGTGAGAAAAATGTGTTAGAAATGGCGTAAGTACCGTATTAAATGAACCCTTCTGCCCAGTGATTTTCGCACCTGCAGTGTCTTGGCCACATTTGTGGTCCCGCACCTGCATCAAAAATCCTCGCAGGTGCGCATTTCTTTACCTTGCCAAGCTATGCATCTGTGGACAAAAAGGGAGCCACTTTTGTGTGCCTTCTGCTCCTTCCACCACTGCCCTTGCACCTGCGGTCACGTAGGTGCGCCAAAACTTCTGCACCTGCGGGTGGCTAGCCCGCCCTCACTGTTTTGCTTTTGTGGCTTGTGGCTCGGACCTACAGCTGGTAAAGAGCGGGTGCGATTATGACAGCAGCTGGGAGCTTTAGTTGTTGCTCCTAATTTCCAACTTGTCCTGAGCCTCGTCCAATTGACATTCGGGGCCCCCGGGGCCACGATCGAACATACCAACATGTTTGGAATCATAAAACAGACTCGCTCGAACTCTAAGAACGCCCGTAACAACAATTAAACTAAGAATCACACCCCAAAACTAGTTGAATTAAACTTACGAACTTCAAGTTCTTTAATTTACTCCCAACGCGCTGAAACATTCTTAAACTACTCGGATTGACACAAAATTTTGCATGCAATTCTTAAATGACATTACAGAACTATTCTCGCTCTCGGAATTCCGTTTGAACCTCTATATAACCAAAATCCTCCCCAAACCAAATTTAAAAAACTTCTAAAACCTTCAACGAACCAACTTTCACTATTAGGTGTCGAAACGCTCCCGGATCATCCAAAACCTATCCGAGCGTTGACCAAAGTCAAACCTAGCCTTTTAAGACCAACTTAAGGAACCAAATGTTCTGATTTCAACCCGAATCTTTCCAAATTCTCAAACTAACCATCCCTGCAAGTCATAAAACAGTAAAAGCACATGCGAGGAGTCTTATTTAGGGGAACATGGTTCTAGAAAGCAAACGACTGGTCGGGTCGTTACATTTTACACCTCTTAAACAAACGTTCGACCTCGAACGGGTCTAGAATCATACCTGGAGTGATGAACAACTGTAAGTACCCGCTCCGCATTTCCTCCTCGGCTGGTCGGCCCCTCCACTGAATCTTTACCGTGGAAATTCTCTTGGATCTCAATTGGCGATCTTGCCTATTAATAATGGAAAATGGCTCCTCTTCATAACCTAGACTCTCATCTAGATGAATCACGTTGAAGTCCAACACATGTGATAAGTCGGGATGATACCTCTGGAGCATAGACACGTGGAATACCGAATGAAGTCCCAATAGTCTGGGAGGCAAAGAGAGCTCATAAGCAACTTCCCCAACTCACCTCAACACCTCAAATGGGCATATAAACCTTGGGCTCAACTTGTCTTCCCAAATATCTTGATTCCTTTCATCGGCGAGACTTTCAGGAGAACCTTCTCGCCCACCATAAATGATAACTCACGCGCCTTCTGATCTTCGTAACTCTTCTATCGAGATTGTGCTGCCAAAGTTGCTCCTGAATCAACTTTACCTTTTCCAAGGCATCCTTCACCAAATCAGTACCATACAACCTTGCCTCGCCGGGCTCAAACCACCCAATGGGAGAACAACATCGCCGACCATATAAAGCCTCAAATGAAACCATCTCGATGCTAGTTTGGTAACTGTTGTTTTAAGCAAACCCGGCCAAAGGAAAGAACAGATCCCACTGACCTCCAAAGTGAATCACACATGCCCTGAGCATGTCCTCCAATATCTGAATTGTCTGCTTTGACTGCCCGTCAGTCTGTGGATGAAATGCGTTGCTGAGCTCTACACCTATCCCCAACTCACTCTGTACGACTCTCCAAAAATGCGAAGTAAATTGAGGACCTCTGTTTGATATGATGTAAATAGGCACACCATGCAACCAAACTATATCCTAAATATAAATCTGGGCCAATCTCTCTAAAATATGTAGTCATCACAAGAATGAAATGTGCCGACTTAGTCAAATTTGTCTACAATGACCCAAACTGCATCAAACTTCCGCAAAGTCCGCGGCAACCCAACTACGAAGTCCATAACAATGCGCTCCCACTTCCACTTAGGTATAGTTATCTGCTGGATTAGGTCTACCTGCCTGTGGTGCTCATACTTAACCTACTGGCAATTTAGGCATCTATCCACATACTCAACTATGTCTTTCTTCATTCGCCGCCACCAATAATGATGCCTCAAGTCACGATACATCTTCGTAGCACCTGGATGAATGGAATATCGAGAACTGTGTGCCTCCTCTAGGATCCTCTTCCTCAAGCCATCGACATTAGGAACGCATAGACGACCATGGAGTCGTAGAACACCATCCTCGCCAATATAAACCTCCTTGGCACTACCCTTTAGTACTGTCTCCCTGAGAACCATCAAGTGCGGATCATCAAACTGTCGAGCCTTGATCTGCTCCAATAGTGAAAACTGGGCAACAACGCAAGAAAGAACTCGGCTGGGCTATGAAATATCCAACCTCACAAGTTTTTTAGCCAAGGATTGATTGTCCAAATCTAGTGGCCTCTCCTATGCTGAAATGAATGCCAAGCTACCCATACTCTCTGCCTTCCTGTTCAAGGCATCCACGATTACATTCGCCATGCCAGGATGATAAAGAATGGTGATGTCATAATCCTTTAGTAACTTAAGCCATCTACGCTGCCTCAAATTTAGATCCCTTTGTTTGAAAAAATGCTGCAAACTGTGATAATCGGTGTAAACCTCACAAGACACCCCATATAGATAATGCCTCCAGATCTTAAGAGCATGAACAATCGCGGCCAACTCCAAATCATGCACATGATAATTCTTCTCATGGAGCTTCAGCTATGTGAAGCATATGCAATAACTCGCCCCTCCTGCATCAATACACAACCCAAGCCAACGTGTGAAGATTCACAATACACAGTATACATCTCCAAACCGGAAGGCAACACAAGAACTGGTGTTGTGGTCAAAGTTGTCTTGAGCTTCTGGAAGCTCGCCTCACAATCATCGAACCTACCAAAACTGAGCACCCTTTTGGGTCAATATAGTCAAAGGTGCTGCAATAGATGAGAAGCCCTCCATGAACCGATGATAATATCCTGCTAACTCCAAGAAGCTCCTAATCTCAGTTGACGAAGTAGGACGAAGCCAATTTTGAACTGCCTCAATCTTCTTGGGATCCACCTTAATACCTTACCTGATACAACATGCCCAAAGAATGCCACGTAATCTAGCCAAAACTCACACATGGAGAATTTAGCATATAGCTTTTGTTCCCGAAGGTCTAAAACACCACTCTCAAATACTACTTGTGCTCCTCCATGCTATGTGAGTAAATCAAAATGTCATCAATGAACACAATGACAAATAATTAAATATAAGGCCTGAACACCCTGTTCATCACGTCCATAAATGTCGTTGGGGCATTAGTCAAGTCGAAGGACATCACCAGAAACTCATAATGGCCATATCTAGTACGGAAAGAAGTCTTCGAAACATCTGAGTCCCAAATCTTTAACTGATGGTACCCTGATCTCAAGTCGATCTTAGAGAACATCCTAGCGCCCTAAAATGGGTACTTTTTCTTAATGGTGACTTTGTTTAACTAGCGGTAATCAATGCACATCCGCGTAGTCCCATCTTTCTTCTTCACAAATAGCACTGGGCACCTTAAGGAGATACACTTGGCCTGACGAACCCCTTTGCTAGCAACTCCTCAAGCTGATCCTTCAACTCTTTCGTAGCCATACGGTACTGTTGGATAGATATAGGCTGAGTACCTGGAGCCAAGTCAATATATAAATCGATATCACGATCTGGTGGCACGCTTGGAAGATTAGAAGGAAATACATCGAAGAACTTATGTACTACTGGTACTGAATCAATCGCTGGAGACTTTACAGTAGTATCCCGAACATAGGCTAGATAAGCCAAGCAACCCTTCTCGACTATGTGTCAAGCCTTCATAAAAGAGATAACCCGTCCAGATGTACTGACAGATGAACCCTTCATCTCCAACCTCGGCAACTCTAGCATCGCTAAAGTAACAATCTTGGCATGGAAATCAAGGATGGTGTGATATGGAGATAACCATCCCGTGCTCAGAATGACCTCAAAATCGGTCATATCGAGCAACAGAAGATCCGCTCTAGTCTCGTATCCATAGAATGTGACCACACATGACCGATAGATCCGATCCACAACAACACATTCACCCATCGGAGTGGACACATAGACAGGACTACCCAAGGACTCATTAGGAATATCCAGAAAATGAGCAAATAGAGATGAGACATACGAATAGGTAGAACCTGGATCAAATAAAAATGAAGCATCCCTACCACAGACAGAGATAATACCTATGATCACGGCATCTAAGGACATTGCATCTGGTCTGGACGGAAAAGCATAGAATCTTGTTGGAGCGCTACCTGACTGGCCTGCACCTGCCTGACCTCTAAGACGGCCCCTACCCATATGCCTTGTGCTTCTGAGAGGCCGGACGGCTTGTGCGCCTACTGGAGCTGTAATCATGGCTGCTGACCTTGTTGCACTACCTTGCTCCGATGTCTGGGGCAATGCCTCTTCATGTGACTAGGATACCCGCACTCATAACAACCTCTCGTGGTGGTGGAGTGATGTCCTGAAGCCTGACCCTGATAGCCCGAATACCCACCGGAAGAACCCTAAAGAGCGAATGGGAAATATGAATTCTCTGGCATGGCACTGAAATAGGCACTAGAAGAACCCTGATGGCCGGAGCACCCATTGGAAAACCCCTGAATAGATGGCGCGCAGTACGAACTCTTCGGCATAGCACTGAAATAGGGCCGCGTTGGAATACCCCGAGGAGGTGGTGGTGCTGAATATGGGGGCCTCATTTTCTGACCCCTCCCAAAATGACCTCTTCCCCCAGTTGGGGCACCTCTGAACTCACCAGTAAAGCAGGACTTCTTGTCCCGCCGCATCTTCTCTACACCCTTATGTCTGTAACCCTCAATCATGCGAGCAATCTCCACTACTAGCTGATAGGGAGTCCACATCTCAACCTCCCAAGCCATGCTAGCCTGAATACTAGAGTGAAACCCCGTAACAAACCTCTGCACCCTCTCTACGTCGGTAGGAAGTATCATAAGTGCATGGGGAGACAACTTAGAAAATCTCGCCTCATAGTCGATCACTGACATCTGACCCTTCTCAAGCTGCTAAAACTGACACTGCAACTCTTCCCTCAGGGATGGTGGAATATACCTGTCTGGGAATAAGAGTGTGAACTGATCTCAAGTCATGGGAGGAGAATCTGTTGGTCTACCAAGAAGATAAGCCTTCCACCACCTACGTACTATACCATCCAACTGAAAGGTAGTGAAATCCACCCCGTGAGACTCCAATATGCTCATGTTGTGCAATTTATCCCTGCACCTATCAATAAAGTCCTAGGTATCCTCAAGTCGCTCACCCAAAAAGACGGGAGGGTGAAGCCTAGTCCATCTGTCCAATAGCTTCTGCGCCTCGCCAGTCGCAATTGGTCTAAGCTCAGATACAACCGCTACAACTAGCTGGGCCCTGCCCACGGGTAGTGTACCCGGGGTCTGATATACAGCAGCTGCATGCCCAGGTGCCTGAGCTGAAAGGGTCTGTGCTCCCCTTCCCGCCTGAGATGTGGCTGGGTCCGCTGGAAATAAACCAGCCTGGGTCATAGAATCCATGAACCGCAACATACGGCCCATTACCTCCTGAAAGCCCGGTGCTGAAGTGAAATCTACTGGGGCTGGCTCTGCTAGAGGCACCTCGCCTGCTCCTCAACAATGGGATCCTCCACTGGATCCGCTAGTGGCACGACTAGGGCAACTCTGGGATGTCCTCGTCCCCTACCTTAGGCTAGTGCCCTCCCCCGGCCTTTGTCTCGGCCTCTAGCAACAGGGGGAGTAGCTCATCCTGGGTCCGGAACGTCTGTTGCGCGTGTTCTCACCAAAGAAGCTAAATGTATATAACAAGAGGAATACAACAAAAAATCATAAGTCTACTAGTCTGTGTGCCAAGACCTGGTGTCACAAGTATGTGGGCTACTATTAGAATATATAAATGATCTCTACACTACTGTCTGAAATAGAATAGACAAAAATATAAATCTAAGAGAGACTCCAGCTGCTGCGGCACGACTCGGAAGGACATCTCACCATGTAGTCTCGAGCTAGAAGTCAAGTGTGTGTGCCAGACTGGTAACCATATGCACCTACCTCAGATCCTGCACATCAAGTGCAGAAGTGTAGCGTGAGTACATAAACAACATGTACCCAGTAAGTATCTAGTCTAACCTCGAAGAAGTAGTGACGAGGGGTCGACTTCAACACTTACTATGGTCCAAAAACATAATAATATGAAGATCTAATAAAGCATGAAATATACAATGACAATAGAGCTCAAAGCAAGAAACAAGTAAGCAATCCTTCATTTTCAAGTAAGAACCAAATCATTTCTCTCATCTATTCCTTTCACCTTTCAAGTTTGTGAAACCATATTAAATATAAAAAGGGGTTCCAATATGTTACATACGAGTTATGCCGAGGACGTACGACCCGATCCAAATATATATAATAATATATTGTGCACTACCGGGGGTTGAACGGCCCGAACCATATAATTTATCAATAAATTATGCCGAGGCGAACGACCCGCTCTCATGAGAGTAGTGGAAATTTACCCCCGCTCGCAGAATATATTTGCGCTGCGGTTGAACATATATTTTCTCATTTTATCATAATATTTCTAAATTTACCTTTAAAAATAAGAAATTCAACATGGAACTTTAAAATATTGAAATCCTCAACTTCCTCTTTAATCCAACAACTAGTAAGCATAAACAAGCAGCGGTATCAACAAAACATGGTGTTAGCCTAAATCTACCCGGACATAAGAATGAATAGTAACTACGAACGGACTCTGGTCACATCGTGTGTACGTAGCCACCACAAATAGAAGTGAATATTTATTTAATTTCACCTATGGGGTTAGTTCCCTCTTACAAGGTTAGAAAAGAGACTTACCTCGTCCCAAAGCCTACTTCACGGTTCAAGAATGCGCTCACACCCTCAAGCCGGTGCCGAGTCAATCCAAAACTAATCAAATAGTATATAAACTAATCAATACATGCTCAAAAGTTCGTATTCAAATTATAAAAGAGGTTACCCAACCCTAAATGTAAGATTCTTAAAATTCACCCACGGGCCCATGTGCCCTAATTCCGAAATATTTGAAGAACGTTGTTACCCACAACCCTATGAACTCAAATATATGATTTTTACTAGATTCCATAATGAATTTCATGATTAAATCTCATTTTTATCAAAACCTAGATTTTCTCCTAAACCCATGATTTTCCACAAATTTTCATGTTAAAATATACCCATAATCTATGCATTAAACTCTCATTAGGTAGAAACTACTTACCTTCAAAATCTAGGTCGAAATCCCCTCAAAAGATTTCAAATCATCCAAGAGTGAGAGAAAATGTGTTAGAAATGGCCTATGTCCCGTATTAAATGAACCCTTCTGCCCAGCGATTTTCGCACCTAAGGTGCCTTGGCCGCATCTGCGGTCCCGCACCTGAGGCAAAAATTCTCGCAGGTGGACATTTCTCTTACCTGGCCAAGCTCCGAATCTACGGACAAAATGGAGCTGCTTTTGCGTGCCATCCACTCCTGCGACCACTGCCCTCGCACCTGCGGTCACGCAGGTGCGCCAATACTTCCGCACTTGTGGGTAGCTGGGCTACCCTCACTGTTTTGCTTATGCGGCTTGTGGCTTGCACCTACGGCTAGCCAATCGCAGGTGCGATTATGACAACAACTGGGAGCTTCAGTTGTTGCTCCTGATTTCCAACTTGGTCCGAGCCTCGTCCAATTGACACTTGGGGCCCCCGAGGCCTCGCTCGAATATACCAACAAGTTTGAAATCATAAAATGGACTGGCACAAACTCTTGGAACGCCTAAAACAACATTAAAACTAAGAATCACACCCCAATACCAATTGAATCAAACTTATGAACTTCAAGTTCTTTAATTTACTCCTAATGCGCCGAAACGTACTTAAACTACTCGGATTCCCACCAAATTTTGCGTGCAAGTATTTAATAAAATTACGGAACCATTCCCAATCTCGGATTACCGTTTGGACCTCGATATCACCAAAACCAACCCCAAACAAAATTTAAAGAACTTTTAAAAACTTCAAGGAACCAACTTTCACTATTAGGCGCTGAAACGCTCCCAGGTCATCTAAAATCCAATCCGAGCATACACCCAAGTCCGAAATCATTATACAAACCTATTAGAACCGTCAAATCCCGATTTTGAGTTCGTTTGATCAAAATGTTGACCGAAGTCAAACTTAGCCTTGTAAGGCCAACTTAAGGAACCAAATGTTCCGATTTCAACCCGAACCTTTCCAAATTCTCATACTAACCATCCCCGCAAGTCATAAAACAATAAAAGCACACACGAGGAGTCTTATTTAGGGGAACGGGGTTGTAGAAAGAAAAATGACTGGTCGGGTCGTTATAAACAAATACTTAAATAATTGATTTTAATAACTACAAGGATACGACGCTAAAGGGCACTACATTTTACTACGCTAAAAGAGCAATATATTACAAATACGAGCACTATATTATGCTACAAGATACCACTACAGGGAACTAAAGTAATAATTTATCTATTTTACTAGTCTTTTAGCAAATAAATAATCTAAACCGGATAAAACAAAAAATTAATTTAATAAGAAAATAATCACGAAAATACATATACCACAGTAAAAAGTATTAATTAACATTTTTTTAACAACTAATAACAATTTCTCTATTTTACTAGTTTTTTTAGCATACTAATACTATAGTTCGGATAAAAAATAATAAATTAATTAAATCACAAAACAATCACAAAATAACATAGAGCACATTAAAAACAACTAATATGCATTTTTATACTAGTTTTAACAAAAACTAAGTCGGAATACCTCGATTTAAAGTTTTTGGAAAGTTGAAGATTTGGTGATTTGCAGCTGAAACGAGTAACCCACTACGAAATAACGCCTTAGCTAGGATGTAGGACCGAAAATATATACTTTTTGTGGAACCGGTAGGCTCCACTCCAGCTTTTTTTCGTTATCAATGAAGGGAGGACAGGTGGTTTTGTTTTTTAATAGGGGGAGTCATTTTCTGTTGGTGGGGAAATGAAACGGACAACATTATGGTTTCAAATTCAAGAGGCAAGGGTTTTGAGGAGAATATCCATTCGAGCATTAGCAGATACTTGCTCATTAATCAGCCGCTCCTTCAGGTCCTCGACCTATTTCTTGAGATCTGCATTTTCCTTGGTCAGACGGGCCAACTTTGTGCCCTGTGCATTGTTGGTACTAGGTGCCTCCTGGGTCTAACTAAGCTGCCCTTCAAGAATGGCATTCCTTGCCTTAAATATCCTTATCTCCTTATTTGCAGCATTCTGAGCATCAATCAATTGCAAGATAGTGGTATTGTCAATGCACTCACACTTTTCTAAGGTGGTCTTGTAGAAGGTCTTCTTGCGAGCTTCCATTGTTGCTTTTCCCAAAGAGACTTTAAACTTTCACCAAACTTTTTACCTTCAACATTTTTCACCTTCAACACTTTTCACAGATGGTTCTCTTGTAGGCTATGGAACCATAGGTGTCTTAGAGGACTTACGAATTAATGAAGTCGGTTCCTCATTCACCTCTTCATTTTCAACATCAACCACAAGTGCTGGAGGTACTGCCTCATCATTCACAGGCTTTCTCCCTTTCACCGGTCTTCTCCTTGTCTTTTCTTCTTTATTTTTTCTTTAGAACAGACTCAAGGTCTTCCTTCTTTTTCGGCTAGTAGTAGGTCTTTTAAGAGTGGGCTCTTTGGGAGTTGCCCTTCTACTCCAGGCTGTAATGAAGCTTGCTATAGACACATTGTCATAGTCTTCTTCACTATATTTATTTTCCTCTTCAGATACAAATCTCATCTCAGGAAA
Source organism: Nicotiana undulata (assembly GCA_005239495.1). NCBI lineage: Eukaryota > Viridiplantae > Streptophyta > Magnoliopsida > Solanales > Solanaceae > Nicotiana > Nicotiana undulata. Next base: position 54,451 of record ML249696.1, read on the forward strand.
GACCATGGTTAACATTTTAGCATCAATACTGACCTGGGGCTATTTTGAGAAGCAAAGGTTTTCATCCCAAATAGGAGCAGAGTGCTCCTCTTAGGAAGAGGGATTTGGTCCCTCTATTGGTTCCCTTGTAGTACTGACAAGTGCCAAATGTTCAAAGGACACCAGTTCTCTAGCCTCATCTTTGTGACTTTCACCTTCCCCCTAAGACCCTATGGTCTCATTAACAGCCTCATAACCACAAACTACACCTCCCTATGAAATTATTAGCAACATGTTCTCAATGGATTCTTGTTCATTTACCCCCCAAAGTAGAGTCAGGGGTTACATAATGAACATTACCTGTGGGATTGGCAAAATTCAGATCAAAGCTTGGAATAAGCACTTTTGATCCTTCACTAGTACGAACCACATCTTATTGGGCTTTAGAACTCTCCCCAACCTTCTGACTAGAAACTTCCTGACCATTGTCTCCCTCTACTGTGCTGCATGTTGCCATTTTTTCCGGCGAGGCAGCAGGAGATATCATAACAATAAATCTTTTTGGGTTCTGAGTCTTACGTCTGCGGTGAGAACCAGAACTCGATTGGGTTGCAGAGGAAGGAGTAGGTGGTTGTTGGTCTGGTATGGGGTTTTGACTGGGTGACAAAGGGAGCTCAGACTCTCGTTCATGTGCTTCGTGAGACAAAGACACAATGGGACTACACTAGAGATGTTTGAAACTTCTTGATTTTAATATATAATGGAGATTTGGAGTGAGGACACGAGAAAATGAGAGTTTGCTTTTGGGAGAGAAAAGGGAATTTTTGGATTTGATGTGGATAATGAGGAAAGAGATAGCATTTGGGGTTAATTAGGGGAAGTTAGGGACCGGTTACAAACGAGTACGAATTACTGGGTAGACGGGTCATTTAGAAACGGGTGTGACGTTTGAATTCTAAAGAGATGAGAGAGAGACCTGAAATTTTTAATGATGTGGCACTTTTCTAGTCATTTAAAAATTTGCATGAGAGTACAAAGGAACTACTAACCTGTGTAAAGGGAACCAGGTTCCTTGACTATGTTTTGTAAAATGTGAGCATCATCCTTTTGCCAAGATGCAGTGTCATTAGCTGCTTGCTTGCTCTATAGTTTCCATGCATGTCTACCTAAAACGCTATATAGATGAGTTAGAACTTTCCAGGAAACACTTTTTAGTTGTTTTTAGTTGTTCATTCTTTCATAACCAATCATTGAGGAACCTAGTGCTTAGTTCAATTTTATCAACCCCAATGCCAATTGATTCTTTTCAATGCTCTCTGCTCAGTGCTTTGGTGAAGATATTTACTACTTGATCTTCTTTTTTGTAGAACTTCATGCAGATAAGACCCTTTTCAACATTGTCTATGAGAAAATGATGTCGCACATCAATGTGCTTTGTTCTCTTATGCTGAACCATGTTTCTTTTCCATGTTGAGGGCAATGGTATTATCACACAATAATGGCACGCAATCAGAGAATACACCAAATTCCTCCAATTTCTGCTTGATCCACAACAGTTGGGCACAATAAGAGGCAGCTGCCACATGCTCAACTTCTACAGTTGAAAGAGCCACAGAGTTTTGTTTCTTTGTACCCTTTGAAATCAAACACGATCTCAAAAAATGTTCCATGTTAGTTGTGCTCTTTCTATCCACCAGATAACTAACATAATCAGCATCAGGATACCCAATTAATCCAAAATTGTCCCTTGAAAGATAGTAGAGAACTAGGTTCTGTGTTCCTTTATGATACCTTAGAATCCTCTTGGCACAAGGAATAGGTGTGAAAAGATTACTTGAATAGTGTGAAACTTAACTTAAATCGTAGTTCTATTTCGATAGCTAAAAAGAGTGTTGTAATTGAGTGAAATAAAAACGAGTGTAATTGTGTAAGATTGTAATTAATTTGATTAATGAAACCAAGGTTGTGTCACCTTCAATGAAATGTAATGCTAGCGGTGTTAATATGATATACTTCTAATGGGAGGTCCTTTGATATGCAAATGATTTCTAAATGACTACCCAATATTTTTCAATAGTTGGGTAGTATTTCCTTTTTATGATTTTTCTAAATATAAAAGAGTTGCAATTAAGAACAATCAATTTATGCCAAAGAAAACTCACTTATTCCTAAGTGATTCTATTAAACAAGGTTTAAATCCTTGAGTTTTTTATATTCACTTCTACCAAACCCTAACCCACTTTTCCAAGTAAAGAAAGAGCAAAAATGGCATTTGTTAATGTTTGCAACCACCAACAATAAATGAAGAATGAGAAATTAATAAATATCAACCAACCATTATATATATATTCAATGGTAAACACACATTAATATTACACCCATTTAGGGTCCACAACCTTAGTATTTAAAACTAGCCACTCATAACAGAATACAAAAAAGAAACAATATTCAAAGTCATAATGCTTACAAAAGTGCAAGAATCTTTCTTCTAAAGTTTCCAAAAGAATGAATATTCAATGCCTTGTATTGTAGTCTCTTTTTCAGACAAGATGACCCACAAAAATCCTAATAAATCTATTTATACTGGGCTAAAAGTCAGAGCCAAATTTGACAAAATTGCCCCTGCAGACGACTTATGCGACCGCATATCCATCACAAATCAAGTATGTGGTCCGCATAATCTAGCAAATCATCGCAGGCTTGCATGTCACCAGTTCTAGGAGTCCATCACATATCAGTTATGCGACCGCATTGTTCCACCGCAAATTTTGGGAGGCTATCTCTACTGGAATTATGTGGTCCGTTATGCGGCTCGCAAACATGTTATGCGATTGCATAATGGACCGCATAATCTTCTCTTGATTTGGCCAAATGGTCTACTCCAGTTTGCAGTCTCCCATTAATTTATGTGGTCCGCATGTGAGTTATGCGGTCCGCATATGAGTTATGCGGCCACATACTTGCATCCTTTCTGCTCTTTTGTGGCTTTTTGACTTATTTTCCGTGTCTTTTGGTCCACGAGCCTCATGCACTACAAAACATCAAAACTTCATAAGAATTAACAAACAAATGCATTAAAAATGAGCTAAAATCTAAGTAATTGGTATTAAATGTGTCGAAATTCTACGGCACATCAGCATCTTTAAGATGAGATTCCTTTAGATTGGATTAAAATCTAGCACATAATCCCACACTAAATACAATATCAGGTGTACTGGCTAAGAGATACAAGACTGAATCAATGATGCATCTATACATGGTTTTGTTCACAGGAGAATGAGGTTCATCCATGTCACGATGGGTGGCAGTGGCAATAGGAGTAACAATGGTTTTTGAAATTTCCATCTCAAATCTCTTCAGGAGATCTTTAATGTAATTCTATTGGCTTATCATTGTTCCCTTAGAGGTTTGCTTAACTTGAAACCATAATAAAAAGTTCAATTCCCCCATCATGCTCATTTCAAACTCGCTTCCCATAAGCTTTACAAACTCCTCACACAAGGAGTCCTTTGTTGCACCAAAGATGATATCGTCAACATATACTTTCACAATGAGCAGGTTCCTTCCCCGTTTCTTCAGAAATAGGGTGTTGTCATTTTTTCCTCTTATAAAGCTATTTTCAAGAAGAAACTTGGACAACCTTTAATACCATGCACGAGGGGCCTGCTTTAGTCCATGTACTGCCTTGACGAGTTTGAATACATGTTCAGGATGCTTCTGATACTCAAACCCAGGTGGTCGTTTGACAAAGACTTCTTCCTTTAAATATCCATTCAGAAATTCACTTTTGACATCCATTTGGAATATCTGAATTCCATATGAGATTCAAAAGCAATGAGAATTCTGATGGCTTTCATTCGAGCACCTGAAGATAAAGTTTCACCATAGTCTATACCTTCTTCTTGATTGTAGCCTTGAAATACTAACCTTGCTTTGTTCTTTGTTGTGTTCCCAAATTCATCAAGCTTGTTTCTGAAAACCTACATGGATCCTATGATCGTTCTATCTCAGTCCAAGGGGCTGGGTGCCATACACGGTTTCCCTCAAATTGATGAAGTTCATCTTGCATAGCAGTAATCCAGTTAGCATCTTTCAATACCTCCTGGATATTGTTAGGCTCAATTTGATAGAGGAAAGATGAGAAGGTAAACGAGCTTCTTCTCTTTGATCTGGCTTGAATTCCTGAATCAAGAGGAGTGATCACATTTTTGAGAGGATGTGAACTTTTGTACTTCCAATTAGACACATGAATCTCATTGTGTGAAGATTCAGGTTCCTCAGACTGAGATCCATCAGTGGAATCTATGGATGGGTGATTACCACTTCTCTGCTCAACATCGAGGGTTCCTTGAACAACATCATCATCTCTATCCTCAACTTCAGTTGTTATAGAGGGACCAGGTTCTTCTGCGTTGGCTGAGGGTTTTGTTGTATTCGCCTTTCCATTTTCCATATCAATGATTTCTCCAGGAACCTTCGACTGTTCTCCGTCTTGATCAATCTTATCATGTGAATGTTTCCCACACAGGTGGTGTGATTCATCAAAGATTACATGTATGCTTTCTTCAACACATTGAGTTCTTTTTTTGTAACCTTGTATGCTTTGCTTTGTGAGGAATATCCAAGAAACATTCCTTCATCACTTTTGGCGTCAAATTTTCCCATAGCTTCCTTACTATTATTGAGAATGAAGCATTTGTATCCAAATGTTCTTAGTTGAGTTAGCTTGGGCTTCCTCCCGTTTAGCAATTCATATGGGATTTTGTTCAAGTGGGACCTGATCATGCACTTGTTCAACAAGTAGAAAGCAGTGTTGACTGCCTCTACCCAAAAGCATTTTGCTATGCCACTTTCAATTAGCATAGTTCTTGCCATGTCTTCAAGAGTCCTATTTTTCCTCTCCAAAACATCATTTTGTTGAGGTGTTCTAGGAGTTGAAAATTTGTGATTTATGTCATTTTCAGCACTGAATTTGTCAAATTTTTTATTGTCAAACTATGTGCCATGATCAACCCTTATACCTAATACATTATGGATCATCTTCACTTGTATATGCTTCACAAATGCAACAAACACTGGATATGTTTCATCCTTGGTTCTGAGAAACAATGTCCATGTGAATCTGGAGTAGTCATCAACTATGATAAAGATGTACTTTTTTCCTCCTCTACTGGGCACCCTCATAAGTCCATATAGATTCATGTGGAGGAGATCAAGTGGCTTGAGGTTCTTACTTTATTCTTGGGCTTAAAAGAGGACCTGACTTGCTTTCCTCTTACACAAGCATCGCATTGCCATTATTCTTAATTCAGAAGAAGCAAATTTTTCGGTGAGAATGAAGAAGACAGTTAATAAAACCTCCTCTTTTTTAGGTGTTTGTGGTATCTTAAACGTCTTGTTATGCCTACTTGGAACAAAATAAAAACGACATGAATATGCAGAGCTATTTGTATGTGGGAAGATGTTGAATCACTAGTGATGCCTAGAATAGCAAATTCTTCATACATCATGGAGGAAATTGCAAGGAATAGCAAAACATTTGTTGATCTAAACACTATGGGGTCATGTTATGTTTTCTTCGCGTCTACACTAGTAGTGTTTCTTCCAAACTTGAAAGTGATGAGTATGCGATGCACAGTGCTATCTAAAGGCGCCTTGATTATGATCTTGGAAGGATTAAAAAAGTTCTGACCAAGCTTGATGAATATAAAAAACAACAACAACAACGCAGTGAGTTCCCATGAGTGGGGACTGGGGAGGGTAGAGTGTATGCATACCTTACCCCTACCCCGGAGGGTAGAGAAGTTATTTCTGAAAGACTCTTGGCTCAAGAAAATGAAAAGAGACAAGAGAGACAAAATGTCAGTACCATCAACAGAACCATATGAGCAATAACAACAACATAAGAACCAGAAAATAGATGAGAAATAATAACAAAAACCAATGAATAAAGCATGATACTAAGAAAAATGAAATAACAGTGTGAACACAAAAATAACCGGTAGCATCCTAGGACCCAACCTTATCAGACCACTCTCCCCTATGGATGAACCTTATTAGCTACCTCATATCCTAACACCCTAATGCTCGGCCTCCACACCTTCCTATCAAGGGCCAAGTCCTCAGAAATATGAAGTCACGCCATGTCCCTCCTGACCACTTCTCCCCAATACTTCTTAGGTCGCCCCCTCCCTCTTCTTGAACCTGCCAAGGAAAACCTCTCACACCTCCTGAACGGGCATCTGGGCTTCTCTTTTGCACATGATCGAACCATCTAAGCCTCGCATCACACATCTTGTCATCCACATGGGCCATACCCATTTTCTCCTGAATATCTTCATTCCTAATCTATCTATCCTGGTGTGCCCGCACATCCACCTCAACATTCTCATCTCTGCTACTTTCTTCTTCTGGATAAGTGAGTTCTTAATTGTCGAACACTCTGACCCATACAATATGTCCGGTCTGACTACCGCTCTATAAAACTTACCTTTGAGTATCAGTGGCACTTTCTTGTCACACAACACTCTAGATGCTAACCTCTATTTCATCTACCCCACCCGTATACGGTGTGTGAAATCTTCATCGATCTCCCCATCCCCCTGAATAACCGACCCCAGGTACTTGAAACTGCCTCTTCTAGGAATGACCTATGATCCTAGTCTCACGTCCAAGCCCACTCTCTCGAATCAACGCCGAATTTTCACTCCAGGTATTCTGTCTTAGTCCTGCTCAATTTGAAACCCTTAGACTCAAGGGATTGTCTCTAAACTTCCAGCCTCTCTTTAATGCCGCATTTGTGTCTCATCAATCAGAATTATATCATTAGCGAACAACATACACCAAGGCACCTCCATTGGATATGTCATGTCAGTGTGTCCATCACTAGAGCAAATAAGAATGAGCTGAGCGCAGATCCTTGGTGTAAACCCATAACAACCGGGAAGTACTCCGAGTCGCCTCCCACAATCCTATCCCGAGTCTTAGATCCATCATACATGTCCTTAATTGTCCTAACACAGGCAACCGACACACCATTTGCCTCCAAGCATCTCCAAAGAACCTCCCTATGGACCTTGTCATACGTTTTCTCCAGGTCAATAAACACTATGTGCAGATCCTTCTTTCCATCCCTCATCTATTCCATGAACCTTCTAATAAGGTGGATCGCTTTCACACTCGAACGACCCGGCATGAACTTGAACTGGTTGTTGGATATTAACAATGTTTTCCTGACCCTTACTTCAACCACCCTCTCCACACTTTCATAGTATGTCTTAGTAGCTTGATACCACTATAATTGTTGCAACTCTGGATATCATCTTTGTTTTTGCACAACGGTACCATCGTACTCCACCTCCACTTATCTGGTATCCTCTTTATCCTGAAAATAATATTAAATAGCCCCGTCAGCCACTCCAAGCCTACTCTACCCACATACTTCCAGAATTCTACCAGAATTTTGTCTGGCCCAGTGACTCTTCCCCTACTCATCTTACGCGTCGCCCCCACTACCTCCTCAACCTTAATGGGCTAACAACACCCAAAGTCTCGGTGACCCTCGGAATGCCCTAATTCACCTAGCACAGTATCCCGGTCCCCCTCTTCAATAGAAGTTTATGAAAGTATGTATGTGATAGGTTATGCATCATGTTATGTTTTGATGATCTAATAAACTTATTGTTAAGAACCAGATAAAGAACATGGTCCACACCCTTAAGCACTCAAGAACAACAAGTCTCAATTCAGTGACATCCTCAACATTTTAGAGTTAAAAAAATAACATAGGGAACAGATGGACATCAGTTCCCTTACTGACTGTACCAGTCAACCTCCACAGTTGTAAATAAGCTGCAAATGTCTCTCTGCACACATGCAACAGTGCAAACAGTGCAGCAGTCACTTTATTATGAATTCCCTTGTATCAAACATGCTTGAATAATTCAAGCAATGTTACTTATGTAATATGAACATGAAGCAAAGGAAAAATACATTACTTGCACATTCAAGAATTGATTGGGCTATTCTCTCAAGTGTTTGTTCATCTGGCAAGTGATTTTCTAAGGGCATCAAGAACAAAGAACATAACAAATGACCAATTTCATGTATTGAGACATATCATTATATGTCCTTAGTTGTGTTGTACTTTTGTTAAAGTGTTTTAGTTGTAATTCCTACTTAGCTTAGTTAGAAGCACTGCGTAGGAAATCTATTGTAAAATCATAAACCTTGTGTTTGTGTATTGGCTAGAGTTAGTCGAGTTGTAAGTTTTGTAATAAAGTATAACAAAGGGTCTTGTGATAAAGTTATTACAAATTAGTTAGGGATTAAGAGGTTAATTCCTATGTTACAAAAGTTTGTAATCTGAAAGTTTGCTTAGTAGCGAAGTTGAAATCCTACAAGAGTAGGTCGTGGTTTTTAATCCCGTGAGCTGGGAGTTTTCCACGTAAAACTCGATTGTGTCATTTACTTACAGTTATGTGTGTGCGTTAAGTGGGAACTAGTAGAGAACCTGGTTCTCTTTATAGTTTTGTGGACCCTAAGTTTCTATCAATTGGTATCATAGCAAGTTCTTTCTATCAGGCTAACACCTAGAAAGGATAACCATGACTACTCCACCAAACTTTGAGGAAGGTCAATCTACCTACAGACCAACAAGATTTAACGACCAATACTGTGGATGGTAGAAGACAAGGATGCATGAATTTATCATGGAGGAAGATTTAGAGCTTTGGGATGTATTTGCGATGGACCCTTTGTTCCTACAAAGACACTGGTGAACCAGCAGTGACAGTTCCCTAAACATGAAAGGAATAAAACGATGTTGATTGCAAGGCTATAGAGAAGAATTTTTGAGCAAAAAAATCCTCGTCTATGGTATTGGACCAGACGAATACAACAGGATTTTAGCATATGAGTCTGCCAAGGAGATATAAGAAGCTCTCCAAATAGATCATAAAGGGACAACTCAAGTTATGCAGTCAAAGATTGACATGCTTACCATAGAGTATGAACTCTTCAGGATGAAGGATGATGAGTTCGTTCAGGAAATTCACATTTGCTTCACCTCTATCATCAATGAGCTTCACTCACTAGGAAAAATCATTCCCAGGAACAAACTTTTTAGGAAAATACTTTGTGTATTGCATGGTTCCTCGGAAAGCAAAGTAAATACTATCACAGAGGAAAAGGACATGTAGAAGTTGACCATTGATGAACTCATTGGTAATCTGAAAACCTATGAAATAAAGAGAAAGAAGGATAATGAGAGAGGGCCCAAAAGGAAGAAGAACCTGGTCCTCAAGACAGACAACAATGACTCAAGTGGTGAGGATGTTGATATGGCTTATCTGACAAAGAGATTTCATAGAATGGTTCGCAGAAATAGAGGTATTCCAAAAAAGGGCAGCTCCAACAAGCCAAGAGGCTATGACCTATGACATAAGTGGGGGAATCTAGGTCACTTTATCAAGGAGTGCCCTCTCCTCAAGAAATATCAGTACTAACATAATACAGACAAAGCATCCAAGAGAAACCTGGTTCCTGATAAATGATTCAAGAGAAAAGATGTCGCTGACAATGGTTGTGAAACAAGATCTTGCTGCATCGGGAGACTCTTCCATCGAATCTAGAGAGGATGATGACCAATGTGTTAGCTCCATGATGGCACTAGAAAGTGAAGCAGCTGAATATGACACCATCTTTGCCCTGATGGCAAAATCTGACGATGATGAAGATGATGATGATGAGGTAAACTTTCTAGATGTTCAAAGAAATCTGAAGTCTTACTCTCAGAAAAAACATATGTATTTGGCAAATATTTTAATTGATGCTTATCATAGTCTTATAAATGATAAAAATTCTTTAACTATGGAACTACGAGAAGTAGAACATAAGAGAGATGATCTAGTAGTTGTGGTTGTAGATCTGAAAGAAACCATTGAGAGTTTTAAGAAAGAAAAAGAGGATCTAATTAAGAAAAATGACAAACATAGAACATGAGAGAGATGATCTAGTGGTTGTTGTGGTCGATCTAAAAGAGACCATTGAGTGTTTAAAAAGGGAGAAAGAAGTTTTAACTGAAAAGATTGATAATATAGATCATGAGAGAGATGACTTATTAGTAGTAGTTGTGGACCTAAAGGAAACAATTGAGGAACTAGAAAAGAAAGGTAGGCATTTGATCACTCAAAAGAGAAAGGAAGTTGCAAATGAGACAGACCTTAGGCTTGAAGATGAGCTAGTGAAATCAGTCTGTGTGCTGAACTTGAGAGAAACAAACAACTTCATGAAGATCTAGGAAGAGTTAAGAATGATCTAGAAAAATCTCTTAAGTGGATCTGGTCCTCTGCTACTATTACCCCCATGTATACAAACAATGGGGGAAACAGGCAGGGGATCGGGTTCAAAAGGAAAAGACTCCCTACAATCCTCATAGCAAGTATGTTAATGTCCCTGATAACTGGCTTTACACTCACTGTGGTAACACCGGGCCTTTTAAAGAAACTTGTAAGGCCAAATTATGTCTCAACAAAAAAACCAAGTTTTTTGCTAAAAAGGTAACTACTGCTAAAAAACCTGGTCCCTCATATAAAAAACATATGATGCCTGTGTGGACCAAAAGAACCCTGATTCACCCATTTCCTCACTACAAGGGACCCAAACTTATTTGGGTTCCTAAGTCTAACCCTTGATTTCCTTGTGCAGGTAGCAGTGAAAGAAAGTAGCCAAAAATGTACATGGATAGTGGTTTCTCTAAACACGTGACTGGAAGCACAAATGATTTACTTTCATGCAAAGCCCTGCAATGAGGGAGTGTGTCCTTTTGAAAAAGCAAAAAGAGATATATTTGGGAGTTGGAAGGATTGGGAAGTCACTTTTTCACTCAATTGAAAATGTGTACTATGTGAACGGCTTGAATTACATCCTGCTGAGTGTTTCCCAAATCTGTGACAAGGGAAATAAAGTAGAATTTGTGTCAAAAATATGCACGGTCACAAATCTTGTGACTGGTGAAGTGGTTTTGGTGGCTAAAAGATACAAAAACATTTATGTTGCTGATTCTGAGTCCTTGCAAAATGGGGATTTAAGTTGTCTGAGTGTTGTTGGTAATGATGTGAAATTGTGGCATAGAAGATCGGGTCATGCAAGTTTTACATTGCTGAACAAATTGGTGAAGAAGGACCTAGTTCGTGGCCTGCCCAAGTCAAGCTTCAAGGATCACAAGTTGTGTGACGAATGTGTAAAAGAAAAGCAAGTCAGATCCTCCTTCAAACCCCAAAAGGGAATTTAATACCTCAAGGACACTTGATCTCCTTCATATGAATATGTGTGGACCTTTGAGGGTGCCACGTTGAGGAGGAAAGAAGTACATTTTTGTTATAGTGGATGATTATTTCCAATTCACCTGGATCTTGTTTTTCAGATTTAAGGATATTTGGCTGCAAATATTTTGTTCTCAACAATGGTAAGGAAGCACTTGGAAAATTCGATGCCAAAAGTGATGAAGGAATCCTTATAGGATATTCATCACAAAGCAAAGCCTACAAAGTATAAAACAAAAAACTTAATGTGTTGAGGAAAGCATACATGTGATCTTTGATAAATATCACCACCCTTATGGGAAAGATTTACATGATAAGATTGATCAAGACAGAGAACAGTCAGTTATTCCTGGTGAAGTCATAGACATGGCAAATGTTAAGGCTGGCATGATGAGTCACGTCAAGGAATCAAATGATGATTGTGAAGTTGTATCTCCAACTGATGTGGAGGAACTTGGTTCCTCAATCACAACAACTGAATTTAAGAATAGAGTTGTTGATGCTGTCCAAGGAACTCCACATGCTGAGCTGAGAAGCGGAACTCACGACAACCAAGGATCACATTCAGAAATACCTGGACCCTCTCACAATGAGATTCAGGTGTCTAACTCTCTTGAAAATGTGATCACTCCTCTTGACCCATGGATTTAAACGAGATCAAAGTCAAGAAACTCACTTGCCTTTTCAGCATTTCTTTCTTAAATTGAGCCCAAAAATTTCAAGGAAACATTGGAAGATGCTGACTGGATTACGACTATGCAAGAAGAACTTCATCAATTTGAGAGGAACAGTGTATGGAACCTGTTTCCATGACTTGCTGAAAGAACTATTATAGGAACCAGGTGGGTATTTAGAAACAAACTTGATAAGTTTGGAAACATAACAAAAAACAAGGCAAGGCTAGTAATCCAAGGCTACAATCAGGAAGAAGGGATTGACTATGATGAAACTTTTTCCCCAGTTGCTCGAATGGAGGCCATCAGAATCCGCATTGCCTTTGAATCTCATATGGAATTCAAATTGTTTCAAATAGATTTAAAAAGTGCAGCCTTTGCATCTCATATGGAATTCAAATTGTTTCAAATGGATGTCAAAAGAGCATTTCTGAATGGTTTTCTAAAAGAAGAAGTCTTCGTCAAGCAACCACCTGGCTTTGAGTGTCATGAGAATCCTGAGAAAGTTTTTAAACTTGACAAGGCATTATATGGGATAAAGCAGGCTCCTTGTGTTTGGTATGAAAGGTTGTCCAAATTTCTCCTAGAAAATTGCTTTACAAGAGGAAAAATTGACAACACCTTATTTCTGAAGAAACAGGGGAGGAACTTGTTCATTGTGCAAGTCTATATTGATGACATCATCTTCGAAGCAACAAATGACTCTCTGTGTGAGGAATTCGCAAAGCTTATGGGAAGTGAGTTTGAAATAAGCATGATGGGGGAATTGAATTTCTTCTTGGGTCTACAAGTCAAGCAAACTCGTAAGGGCACAATGATAAGTCAGCAGAAGTACATCAAAGAACTTCTGAAGATATTTGGAATGGAAAGATCAAAAATCATTGATACTCCCACTTCCACTGCCACTCCTCTTGTTGGATGAAACTGGCTCCCCTATGAATGAGACCATGTAGAGGTATCATCGAGTCACTCTTGTATCTCACAACAAGCAGGCCGGATATTGTTTTCAGTGTGAGACATTGTGTCAGGTTTCAATCTAATCCAAAGGAATCTCATCTGAAGGTTGCCAAGAGAATCTTGAGGTATCTTAAAGGAATGGATGACCTGGTTCTCTATTATCCCTCAGGCGATAATTTTGATTTAATTGGTTATGTTGATGTTGATTATGCTGGTTATTTGGTGGATAGGAAAAGAACTTCTGGCATGGCACATCTTCTGGGTTCATGTTTGATCTCATAGAGTACAAAAAAATAGAACTAAGTGTCTCTTTCGATTGTAGAAGCTGAATATGTGGCGGTTGCCTCTTGTTGTGCTCAATTGTTGTGGATCAAGCAGCAGCCGGAAGATTTTGGTGTGTTTTCTAACTGTGTGACAAAATCAGTGCTCTCAATATGGCAAAGAATCCAGTTCAACATCAGAGAACAAAGCATATTGATGTGTGACATCACTTCCTCAAAGATATTGTTGAAAAACGGCTCATCTGCATGAAGTTTTGCAGCATAGAAGATCAAATTGCAGATATCTTCACCAAAGCACTAAGTAGAGAGCACTTTGAAAAGAATTGTTTGGCACTAGGGTTGATAAAATCAAGCTAAGGACCTGGCCCCTCGATAATTGGTACGAAAGAAATAAACATGTAAATAGCTAAAAAATGTTTTCTGGAAAGCTCTAAATCATCTCTATACTATTGCAGGTAGGCACGCATGACGATTACAGAGCAAACAAGTAGCTAATGGTATCGCACTTTGGTCAAAGGATGAAGTTCACATTTTACAAAATCTGTTAGGGAACCTGGTTCCCTTGACACAGGTTAGTAGTTCCTCTGTACTCTCATCCACAACTTTATAACGACTAAAATGGTTCCACGTCATTAAATTGGCAGTTTCTTCTTTTTACTTTTTGTTTGAACTCAAGCATATTACTCTTTATGACACGACCCGTCTATCCAAAAATTGGTACTCATTCCTAATCGGTCCCTCATCTCTTTTAAATAAATTCACACACGGTCACTTTCATAACAACTCACATCATAAGCCAAAATTTCCCTTTTTCTTCAACAATCAAACACTCTCTTCTTCCATCAAATCTCACTACACCCCACCATGTCTGAAAATTTTGAAGCCAAAAATGTCACAGGTATCATCCCCATTGCGTCTTCATCTGTTGAAGCACCAGTGATAGAGCCTAAGACCCTTATTCCACCTAGTCCAAACCCTAAGTTAGAGTCACAGCCACCCATTGTCTCTTCTACAACCCAATAAAGTACTGGTTCTCATCGGATTCACAAAACCTCGACTCCAAAGAAGTTTGTGGCTACGACCACTCCTTCTGCCTCACCGGAAAAAAATGGTCAAAGAAGATACAATTGAGGGAAACGAAAATCAGGAAATTTCTAGTCTATCAGTGGAAGAAAGTTCTGAGATACCACATGGTGTGGGTCTTAACAGTGATGCATCAACAATGACCACCCCAGGCCTTAATTTGAATGTCGTCGATTCTACAAGTAATGCTCCTCCTATGTCTTCTAAGTTTACTTTGGGGTTGCAAGAACAAGAGGCTATAGAGAATATGTTGACAGTCGCTGCTAAGGTTTGTGTAGTTGGTGAGTATGAAAGCGTGTCTAAAACAAATGGGTCTAAGGGGGAAGGTAATGGTCTACTAGAAGAAGGAAGGGAACTGGTGCCTATCGAAAATCTAGCACCAGACACTACTACTAGGGAGCCTCATGAGGGACCTGATCCCTCCACACAAGAGGAGCACTATGCTCATATTTGTGATGACCCCCCCCCCCCTTCCAAAGAACCCCAGTTCAGGATTAATCTCGCTCCCTCTCCTCACTTTTATGCTGAGCCATTATCTATTTTTGCTCCTGAGATGTGATCTCCTTCCGAGGAAGAGAATGAGGATAGTGAAGAAGACTATGACAATGTGGCACTTGCAAGTTTCATTAGTGTTATGAGTAAAAGGGCAACTCCCAAACCGCACACTCCTAAAAGACCTACCACTAGGCTGCAAAAGAAGGAAGCTCTTGAGTCAGTGCTGAAGAAAAGTAAGGAAGAAAAGAAGAGGGGGAGGTTGATGAAGGGTGGAAAGTTAGTAAATGGTGAGGTAGTACCTACAGCTCATGTAGTAGATATCGATGCCGAGGTAGATGTCCCACCCCCTTTTTTCCTCGCGGAGTCCGGGTTTCGACATTATTGGGACAACTAGTTTCCTTTTGGGAAAGGGGTACAAGAAATTGAAGAGTCGCCACCTAATGAATTAAGGTGTGTTAGGGAACCTATTGCAAGTAACTCATGAAACCAGTTTGCATTACCAGAGATTGGGTAAGGGATTGAAATTACTTCGAGGGGAAGGTGTTAGGCACCCCTCGAGGTCCACAACGGTGGGTCCCGGCCAAACTTACTTTCGTGAATTAGTCAATTAACAGATAAGTAGTCTAAGCACACATATGTAAAAGAATAAAAGACTTTTGACAGGTAAGCAGTCTAAGCACACATATGTAAAAGGAATAAGGGAAGTCCTAGGTTGATTAGTATATAGGATCACATCTGTACAATAACCGGTAATTCTCCTCAACTAGAGGGGCTACACGTGGCATTAGCGCACAGGTCATCATATCCTTTTACTACCCATTACCCCCCCCCCCCCCCCCTAGCGGTTATATAAGCACTTTTAATTAACGAACTCTAAGAGTGCTTTACCCGTCCCTTCCTCGTGGCCCTGGAGGTGTTTAGGACCTCTAAACTTAGGTAGTTCTAGACCCTCCTAAGGTGTTTAAAAGGTAAAATCTAAGCGACAACAAATAACATATAGGACTGTCAAATAGGGAAGCAGTTAAGGGGACTCATGTTTACCTCCACACATAAATAATTAAGTAGCACGTCTCAAATAGCAGACTTAAAGAATTTCAGAAAAGGTCCTAGAACATGATATTTAGGTAAGCATCACAAACACAGAATATGCAGCATTGTTTTTAAGCGAAGTGACAGAATCCTAATCAGTTTGCCTACTGATTTTAAAACATGTTAAACCTGGACAGTTTCACACATAAACAGAGCATAATTTTATAGGTTTTAGAAGACCATTAATTACCTAAGTCTTGCCTAGGCGTGAATCTGTTGTATCCCTATAAACATGATGTCTTAAAAAGAGATCAGAATTCTAGGGATTGATTAGAACAGCTTGAGTTTTTATAAAATCATATAGGCATGCCGATCTAGGTGATGACTGTTACAACAGGTGATTTCATGCATATGCATACTAGAACATGATACCTATGTGTTTGGGTTGTTTTTAAACCTCTTGATAGACGATTATTTATTTTAGCGATGTAGGTACGATTTGAAGTAAATGCAAGCAGAGTCCTAAGGCAGGTTTCTAAGGCACAAAGAGAGATGGTCATTTTATTAATCAGTATTAGTAATAAATTAATGATAGGATTGCTAGGTGATTAAGACTTGGGCAGAATCAGAAATAAAATGATGAACTATAACATGTTTTCTAATATGCAAAAGCAGTAAACATGATGATCCTAAGGCAGGATATCTAATGCACAGATTTATGGCATAGTTTTTTTAATACAAATAGGCATAGAAACCCTAGAGGCATGATATCTATTGCATAATATAAACCTAAAGCATGATTTCTATTGCAAATCAACATAATATAAACCTAAAGCAGGATTTCTACCTAATTTCCCAAAAAAATATCATATAGGAACCCTCCACTTTTTACGTATTACCCCAATATATGTTTACAAAGATCATTTTTACAGACCAGGAGTGAATGAATTACATAAATAAATGAAAATATATTATAGGGAGCCTGAATCAGGCCCAAAGCAAACCTGGGAATGCCAGGTCTTCAACACAGTCTCAGATGCCAAGAATCTCATAGCCAATAGTGTGTCCTGGTGTGTCAGAGTTCCCTAAGGACCTCAGGGATCCCGGACAGTGCTCACACCAAGACCTTTTCTCAAATAGGGATTAGTTATGTGCAGTGTGGAAGGGCCAGCCCCAGTGTGCCAGAGTTCGGAGGAATCTCATGGATTCCTAGGCAGTACACACACTGGGATGTTGAACCTAATAGTCTAAGAATAAAGTGAGAGTGCTTGACATAGTTTTGAAAGACTTAGTAAAAAACAGTGTAGAGATAACCTTTAGGAGTGAAAATATTTTCAGTAATGGAAACAGTTTTAAAGAACTACTGAGATTGGAAAACAATTTTGAAATCAATTGAGAAGAGCCAGTATTCAACATACAATCACACAGACTCAGAAAGCCCAGAATTACAATCACTTAATAGGCAGCTTTACACACAGGGGTGAAGGGGGTTGAACACATAGAGTTCACATTAGGGGGCACATGAATAGGGTACGGGGGAGGCATATAGACAACAAATGCACAGAACACTTAGGAGTCTTAGAGACTTAACAGGTCAGCCATTATAATAGAGAGTTAAGACATAGATCAAGGAGGTAGTAAAATCATGTTGAAGACAAGGGTGTATTGGACAGAATTAGACATATAATTAGGGTCAATCGAATGCATTAGGAGACTAAGTAACTAACATGATCACACCACTTAAGGGAAGTAAGCAGGGACTAAGTAAACATGCTGGAAAAGTATCAAATAACCAAGTGAAGTTTAGACATGTTGAATACACATTGAATCAAGAGAAGACATAATTTAGACATGCTGAATAAAGCAGTAAACAGGAAAATAAATTGAATACATAGCCAATTGAACTAGTGCAGGAATGGAACACATGGAGTTCGAGTTTCAAAATTTAACTAGAGACATACCAGTTAAATAAGAAAGTGCAGAATGTAAAGCAGGTGTAGTTCCAATGTCTAGCCTTGGCTTTCATCCGGCTAGACCAATAGTTATCACAAGTAGCAGAGAAATAAGGGAGAGTTTGAGTGTGAGTGTGTTCTGAACTTAGTGGTCGTGTGTTGAGAGGTAAAATAAGAGAGTTTATACAATAGTTCAAGAGTACAGGAAATAAGGGAAAAGAATCAGCCTCACTCAATTAAGGAAATCACAAAATCCAATCACAAAAGGAGTTCATAATAGACTCTTTTAATTAAGGGCAATCAGCCAAACAGTAATAACATGGATTAATTAAGGCAAGAAGTTCGAATCAAACCAAATAAGGGAGCTTAGAATAAAATAATCAGGGGTCTAATTAAGGAAAGAATCATGTAAAGGGATCAGTAAGAATCCACAAATATACGAGCAATCAAATAAGGTAGGGATGACTAATTAAGGTCGTAAAAAGGGAAACAGGCAAGACTTAAGCATACATATCTCTAATAGAGCAAATCAATCAGCCAAAATTTCAAGGTAATACTGATTTCTGGAAAGAATATCAACTTTCACAAAATAGAAAATAGGATAAGTAGAACTTCGCAAAAAAATGTAGGAATTAGCCGGAAATACAGACTCTAGCCCTAATAGAGATTTATTAGGGAAAAATCACAGAATAAATGATTTGACAAAGAAAAAATGTGCAAGTCAGAAAATAGGGAGTGAGTTAATACGATTGGTAACACTGAAAGACTCAAAATCGAAGCAAAGGTTAGAAAATCAGAGTATCATATAAACTCGACTAGGCTATGAGTATCTTTTGCACAAATCAGTCAATAAGATTAAAGGATAATCGATTAAACACTTAGAAGTCAAAAAACCTTTGAAAAACAACTCGTAATGAACCCTAGTTTAGGGAAAAGTTAGAAAATCAGTTAAAACCAGATATTTTCAGGGAAATATATGTGATAGTGCTCGATTCATCTCATATCTATACAAATCTGGAAATGATCGAAGGTAATAGACTAGGGTTTTTAGAAAACATAACAGAGATGAGAACATAGACTTAGAAACCATAGATTCGTAACAAAAAAAAATCTTTTACTCATAGTCGAGGAAGTGTCCTGAGATAGGAAAAGAAGCAAGGGTGTAAACCAGAACCACTTGGGTTCCTTGAGATCCTCTCAAGGATCTAAGAAGCCAAAGAACCATAGTGCGTAGGAGGCCAGGGCTAGCTGGAGAAGCCATGGAAGCTTCATAAGAACAAGGTTTACGCCGGTGACGACGTGTTAGAACTAGGGTTAGGCGAGAGAATTGAGAGAAGAGAGAAATGGTGACGGCGGGTGAGGGGGAAAATGAGAGGGTTTAGGGGATCATTTAGGTTTAATTAAGGTAAGAGGGTTGTGGACCGTTGATCTTAATGATCAATGGACGAGATTGAATGGGATCTTGGGTCGGTGCATATCAGACTTGGGCCTAAGAGGATTGGGCCAAAATTACAGCTTGTTTGGACAGTTGTTTCACATCGTTTCATAATGTATCGTATCGTATGGTATTGTATTGTACTGTATCGTTATATGAATACAATGTTTGGATAGATTGTATCGTTTGTCGTTGTTTCATGATATCATGCACCAGTAATATGAAGAATAAATTTTACAATATTATAAAGAAAAGTTATAATATGAAATAAATTTAATATATAAAAAGGTAGAGTACATAATAAAATAAAATTATTTAATAATAGTGAAGGGTGAGATGATATAAAAAGACAAGATAACGACGCAACCACACCAAATCGGTCGTTACATAAAGTGGCACATTTCGTCGTTGTGTAACGACAGATTTAACGATACGATACAACAAAATTTAAGTAACAACCAAAACAAACATCGTATTTAAAGTAACAATACGATACAATACAATGGGTAACGACCATCCAAACAAGCTCTTAAAGGGGTTCTAGGCTGGTTTTCAAGGGGTTGGGTCTGAAAATAAGGGGCTATTTATTAAATACCCAAGTAATTAAATAAAACTTAATTTATAAAATAATTAGTAAATTATAAAAACTAATTTTCATGCATAGAAATATTTTAAAATAATTATTCAATATTTCAAAAATAAAATGAGCCATTCTTTTGGTAAAATATTGCAAAGTATGCATGGGCTACAATTGCAAAGTTATTGCAATTGTAACTAAAAAGTATAAATCTAGCCATTTATGAAATAAACTTATTATGACTATAAATAGAAAAATTAAATCATGTAATGCTATAAAGACGACTGTGATGCAGTTTTGTAAATTATTTATATAAATAAAATATTAGGACAAATTAATTTTAAAATGTAGAAATATGAAAAAATATCAATTGATGCTAATGCATAGTTTTAAAGGTATATATGCATTTCAAAAATATTATAGGGAAAAATTGGGTATCGACAGTAGATGAGGAACCCAATTCCTTGCTTCGTAAATCCTCCAAAAAAACTACTGCCCAAAAATCTGAAAAAGAGTCATCATTGAGTGTGATGGAAGTTAGCAACATTGAGGTAGAAAAATATGGTGAGAAAGTTGTTGAAGCGTGTGCTGAGAAGCTGTTTGAGAAGGTGTCTGAGAAGAATGTTTTTGAGAAATCTGATGAGAAAGGAAAAAGTATAAGAATATATGTGAAGAGAAAAGCTAGTGCAACTGAGGAACCTGGTTCCTCGAAAAAGGCCAAGTCCAATGTGACCAAGGATGTTGGAAGGGAAAATCTGAGAAAACATATGGTGCTTTGGGGCAGAACCTTTGCCCCTGATATTCTTGATAAACCGGAAATGTGACAACTGGTTGAAATTTGTGGATTTCAACATTGGACAAATCTATTCACAAATGTGAGTCCCAAAGTGTATGAGGCTGAGGTACGCAGTTTCTATGCCGATATGTTCACTATTGAGGATGATAACATCTGCTTGAAGGTAAATGGGGTTGACTTTGTGATTGATGAGGATGTTTTGGAACCATCTTGAGAGTGCCTACTACTGGTATATCCTCCATTGAAAGGACTTGCTCTTCAAACTTCAGAAATGCAATTTTGAAGGATGGTGCAGTCCAGTAGGGGGAATGGGTGCACAAGAAGGCCCTCCTTCCAGTGTACCAACTGCTATTCGAAATGGTAAACAAGGTGTTGCTCCCTCGTGCAGAAAGACGTTCTATTACATCATGAGCAGACTTGTTCCTCATGGAAGCACTGGATGCATACTCCACTATAAATCTGCTGGGAATCATAATTGAGCACATGAAAAAGGTGGAAGATTTCAAGGATGGTAATCATGGGTTTCCCAATGGGTTTTGTCTCACCAAAGTTTTTGAGTTCTTCAAAGTTCCCCTGGGAAAGGCCACCATGGGTACTCGCAAGTAGAGTTTCTCTAAAACCACCTTGGAAGAGTGTGAGTGCATGGATAAGAAAGGAGGGGTTGGAAGCAATTTCACTATCTCTCAACTGATTGAAGCTCATAATATCGCCAATGAAGAGATAAGAAAGTTGAAGGGAAGGAATGGTATCCTTGAGGGTCAGCTTAGGCAGGCCCAGGAGGAACCCGGTTCCGGTAGCTCACAAAGCGTAGAGGTTGCTCACATGACCAAAGAAAACGCTCATCTCAAGAAACATGTCGAGGACCTGAAGGATAGGTTTCTAAATGAGAAAGGATCTGCAAATGCTTGAATGGATATACTTCTTAGAACTCTTGCCTATTCCTCTCTGCCTCCCCCTTCCAGTGCTCTTTAGAGTCATTCCCTTCCTAGTGTCAAGTTCATGTTCAAGTTTTTTTTGTTTCCGTGTTTGGATATGTTTGATGACTGTACCTTTTTGCTATTTTTATTTTTTGGTGATCGTGTAACAATGGAACTTCTCCATTTATTTCCAAAATTAATGAATTTCTCGTCCTTTTGTTGTGCATGCTTTGTTCTTCTACTCTATTTTTAGTCATGATTGTGTGCACACATGTGTCATGAGTTACCAAGATAGACTTTTTTTTGCTTATTTCCTGCTACTGATCTTTTTATGATGCCAAAAGAGGGAAAACAAATTGAGGGGGAACAAATTTAGGGGGAATACGGGATATGTGTATGACATTCTGGTTCTCAGGGGGAACTTCAATTATTAGTTTGTCATCATCAAAAAGAGGGAAATTGATAGGTTATGCATCTTGTTATGTTTTGATGATCTAACAAACTTTATGTTAAGAACCAGATAAAGAACATGTTCCACACCATTAATCACTCAAGAACAACAAGGTTCAAGTAAGGGACATGCCTCAACATGCCAGAGTCAAAGAAATAACAAAGGGAGCAGATGGAAATCAGTTCCCTTGTTGAATGTACCAGTCAACCCCCACAGCTGTGAAATAGTTGCAATTGTCTCTCTGCACACACACGCAACAGTGCAAACAGTGCAGAAATCACTTTATTGGGAATGCCCTTGTACCAAACATGCTTGAATAATTCAAGTGATGTCACTTATGCAATATTAACATGAAGCAAAGGAAAGATACAACACTTGCACATTCAAGAATTGATTGAGCTATTCTCTCAAGTGTGTGTTCATCTGGCAAGTGACTTTCCAAGGGAATCAAGAACAAAGAACAACATAACGAAGGACCAATTTCCTGGATTGAGTCATTATATGTCCTTAGTTGTGTTGTACTATTGTTAAAGTGTTTTAATTGTAATTCCTACTTAGCTTAGTTAGAAGCATTACGTAGGAAATCTGATGTAAAATCATAAACCTTGTGTTTATGTCTTGGCTAGAGTCAGTCGAGTTATAAGCTTTGTAATAAAGTATTACAAAGGGGTTTGTGATATAGTTATTACAAGTTAGTAAGGGATTAAGAGGTTAATTCCTAGGTTACAATAGTTTATAATCTGAAACTTTGCTCAGTAGTGAAGTTGAAATCCAACAAGGGTAGGTCGTGGTTTTAATCCCGTGAGCTGGGAGTTTTCCACGTAAAATTCTATTGTGTCATTTACTTTCTACTATGTGTGTATGTTTTGTGGGAACTAATAGAGAACCTGGTACTCTATATAGTTTGGTGGACCCTAAGTTTCTATTAGTCTACCATCTCTGCTTAATTTGAGCTTCTACCATCCTCGTCTTTGATGCACCTCACTTGGTCCATATCCTGAGCCTTCCTCTCTCTTGACTTGGCCAGCCGGAATAACTTCTTTTCCCCGCCTTTTTCCCCCTATTCCTCCTATAAATGACCAAACACTATAGTATTAGCCTCCGTGACCGCCGACTTTGCCTCCTTCCTAGCTACCTTATACATCTCCATGTTCGCTCTCCTCTCTTCTCCTTTCCTCTCCTTCTGGCTTGTTCTACCTACTAACTTCAGATACGCCGCCTTCTTCGCTTACATTTTACCTTGGACCACTTCATTCCACCACCGATCACCTTTGTGCCCGCTAGAAAATCCCTTCGAGACCCCTAACACTTCTCTTTTCGCATCCCTTATACAGTTTGTCATCGTCGTCCACATTGCACTCGCTTCCCCGCCTCTCTGCCAGGCTCCCATAACCGAAAATCTCCCCTACAACTCTTGATCTTTATCTATAGTTAAGGCTCCCCACCTAATCCTCGACCTTTTTCGTACAAACCTCTTCCTCCTCTTAATCATGATACTAACGCACATCACCAAGAGCATGTATTGCGTCGCGAGTGACTCACCCAGGATAACCTTACAATCCTTGCACATCCCTCTATCACACCTCCTGAGAAGGAGATAATAAATCTGAGCCTTCGCCACCGCACTTTGGAAAGTGAACAAATGCTCCTCCCTCTTCGAGAAGATAGAGTTTGCAATCACCAGCTCAAATGCCTTAGCGAAATCCAACAGCGAAGTACCTCCTCCGTTCATATCCCCAAAGTTGAAGCCGCCATGCGCTTCACCATAGCCACCAGCAGTCGACACAATATGACCATTGAAATCCCATCCAATAAATAACCTCTCTGCAGGAGGAATACTACGCACTATCTAATCCGACCTTTCCCAGAAGCGCCTTTTAACCTCCTCATCCAAGCCCACTTGCGGCGCATACGCACTAACGATATTAAGGTTGCACCCTCCAACCACTAACTTAATAGACATTAATCTATCATTTACCCGCCTAACTTGTACCACAGACTCTCTATGTTCCCTATCCACCAAGATATCCACTCCATTCTTACCTTTTATGACTCCAGAATACCACAACTTATACCCGTCTGCATTCCTCCCCGTCAATCCTACCCACCTAGTCTCCTGGACACAAGTTATACTGACCAAGATTGATGAATCAATTCTTGGAAAATCATTTAGGTTACGCAAATTCCTAACATGCATGAGTGAATCATGCATCATGTGTCAGCGCACCCGTAACGATGAAGGGTTGATGAGGTGGTATAAATATGAAGAAGACCTATGGAAAGTGGATGAGGCGAGATCTCTTGCAATTTTACAACTCTTAAGGATATATTGTTTTTCATAAGTCAGATACCTTGTTAAAGGTCCAGTGAATGTTGTAAACTTGTGTATATGAAGCAAAATAAAACCTTGTCATTGTTAATGGAAGTGAATCAGCTTCCAGTTGCTAGCCGCAGGTATTATCCTTCTGCGTGGGTAAACTTTGGTGGCCATAGGGAGTGTAGCTTTGTAGTATAGGAGACATATAAAAGTGTATCATCATGTACATGGTCGAGTATTATTTACTTTCATGTTGTAATTTTGTAACATTAGTGTATTTTCTTCGGAAATATTGTTTCCTGTTCTATCCATTTCTTTGTGTTTCTACGATTTCCCTTTGTGGCGTGTATGCATTTTGTTTCTACGGTTTCAAACCACAAAAAAGAAGTCTATGATCTATCGGCTCGCCCGGCACTATTTGGATCTGCCTAAGGCTAGGCGCTTAACATCAGGTCTGTGCGCGGCACTATTGAGGACTATTGGTGGGGAGACAGAGGCACATGCGCGCTTAGAATTTTGATTTATAACTAAATTTAAAAGAAAGATATCAAAAAATAAAAAAAATTGAAGCAATAGATTAAGCTATATATATTATTCTCTTATGAAAATTTTAACTATAAAATAAAACTCATAATTCTAATTTGAAAATAAAAGGAGAAAAAAATAATTTTATTTTACGTATAATACAAAACAACAAATATTAATAATGTCGGTACATTTTTTAACGAAATAATAAAAGGCTTCTCTTTTTTTACTTTAAATGAATTCAAAAATCATAATTTTCTAATAAATATTAAATTATTTTTATTACATTAAAAAGTAATTATAAATATTAAAGTATTTATATCTAAATAATTAAAGCAAATAATGAAAAGAAATAAAAAAAAGAAATAGAAAAACAAAATAATGCTGGTGGAAGTAACCGAACCTAGACCTCAAGGATTATTATACGTACATAAAACTATCGAACAATACGCTCTTTGTTCTCTCCTCTCTAGGGCGACATGGTGAAGATTTGAAAAGCCATGGCTTCCATCATCTCTCCCCAGCTTCAAGCTGTGGGAGAGTCCAATCCAAAACCTACTGAACACGTCCCTAACAACAAAACATATGCGTCACAGTTGTTTGTAAACAATTCTGCCTCAAACGTTACAAAACATATTCTGAAACCTGTCCAAATTGTGCATGGAGAACCTACCATACAATTTACAATGGAGGAAAGACAACAATTTGTTGTTGAGGAAGGACTGCATCAGGCAGTCGTGCTGAAACTATCTTCAAGAGCGCCAGATTTGCAGATTCTAAGATCCATACTGCCAAAAATTATAGGTACCAAAGGCCACTGTTTGATTGGTCATCTTGCTCCACGTCAAATTTTGGTACGACTGGACCAGTCTGAAGATTTTGTTTTTGCATTAGCGCGAGCAGTAAATTATTTTACACATAATGGAGAAGAACATCAATATAGGGTCTTTTCTTCGACTGTGATACAACCCTAAGGAGGAGACGTCAATGGCTGCAGTTTGGATTTCGTTACCAAATTTATCTCCAGAGTTATTTGCACGAAAATCCTTGCTATCAATAGCATCAGCAGTAGGTAAACCAATGGCTATCGACAAAGCAACGCAGGTGAAGTCTAGACCTAGCACGGCTAGAGTTAAAGTCATTCTTGATCTTATAGATAAACTGCCTAAGCGTATTCGTCTACAACATGTTGATAATACATCTGGTAAGATTGTGGAGGTGTTTCAAGAAGTTATATATGATAATCTTCCTGGTTATTGTACTTGTTGTAAGCGACAAGGTCATGAAGAAGAGGAGTGTCGTGTGCTTCTAAAGAAAAAGATCGAGGATGTAGGGAACCCTGCTGGTGACAGCTCTAATTTGGAGAAATTAACAGGTGATGCTAGGGACTATCTCAATGCAAAAAGAAATAGACAACAATTGGATGATGCAGAAAATAAGGGCAGTCGTGTGCAACAGGGGAGTTTGCATCAGAATGGAATACAAGGTAATTTAGTTGAGCATAATGTTGTACAACAGATAGTGCAAGTGTATGATGAATTGGATCTTACTAAAGCAGCAACTGGATTGTCAACAAATCCAAAGGTTGCTGCTGATCGACCTGATGGAGTAGGAGTGGAACAGGTGCAGAAAGAACAAGAAGTGGAGGTTAGGAGGTTGATGGATGTTCCTGCTTCTACTATTTTTGAAAGGATGCATATAGCGACTTCTGGTGTTTTGAAGACTGTTGCTGATCGAATTGAAGCTGTTGTACAAATTGGAAAGGCAAGAAAAGATGCAATGGCAATGGAACATGCAACAGGTGCAATGGCAGTGAATAAAATTGTGCAAGGGATAATACCAGTGGTTGTTTGCGATGATGGAACCCAGCCTTTTGAAGGTACAGACAATAAGAATAAGAGTGTGTTGTTGGAAATTAAGGCTGGGGATGAAAAGATTGATGTTAAGGGTGATGATACAAATAAAAAAGAGGCAGTTTGGAATGTGGTTCCTGCTAGAAAATCACCCACAAAGAGGGTGGTATCACCAACCCAAAAATCTGCAGATGTTCGACCAAATGCTTTTAACATTCCGTCCAGCTCAAATTGTTTTGCTGCACTGGCAGCTGTGGAGGATGATTCTCTCGTTTCAACAACTCCACAAAATGACAGGGTGAACAAGCAAATTGTTCCAGTGGCTAGCAATGAAAAAGAAGTACATGTCAATGAGAATTTGGCCAAGGAAATGGGTGTTCAACTAAATGCTTCAATGAAAAATTTGGTGGAGGAGAAACAGGACAATACACACAGTTCTAACAATCCGACATTACATTTTTCCAGCCCACATGTGGAAAAAATCATTAAGGACGCCCAAGCTGCAATGTTAATGCATACCAATTTAGGTAAACAACCATTAGTGACGTTGAACAAATCTGTCTTTAAAGTTCCTACACAATCAATGGAGTCTTGTGGAGACTATGGAGGTGAATCTGGGCAGCTAATGATATCCACTGGTAATAACAATGAAGTTATACGAGCAAATGTGAAAGGAATGGCGATTAAATCCAAGCTCTGGGCTGACCAACGTGAGGATGATGATGAAGAGGATTGGGGTGACGAGTTTGTTGGATATTCATCTAAGGATGATGATCATGAGAGTGCAGGTGAAGATCTTAATTCATTAGTATTGCCTAAAACAGATAATACACCAGCAGCGAGCCTCAAGAGCAAGTTGTATCTCAATGCTCCAGCATTCATTCCTAGGAACTCTCCAGTTGCTGCTCGTCCAAATACAGTAGCTGGAAACGGAGTTCAAAATGCAGCAACACTTAAAATACAGAGTACTCCAGGGGATACTACAAACCAGTATCTGCAGCAGCAGCAGGTTATTCCAAACACTCCAGCTGCTATCAATACTGAGGGACGAACAGCAACAACAACTGAGGAACCTATGCAGCAGCTGCTGCTTGCAAACGAGGCAGGAGCTTCGGTAACAATCGCAACTGAAGGACAGCAGCATAATTCAATGGATAACATAGGGGGTGATCAACATGTAGACAGAGATTCACCTCCAGGACAGCAGCAGCAATTGGTAGGCAATCCAGCGGCAGTAATGTCAAGTTCAAGTAATGAGCAGCAGCAGCAGTTTGGACCAGCTACTGTTCCTACAGGTGATCGAACAGAAGCAATGTTAAAAGCTGGGCAGCATCAAATTGTGACAACTGCACCAGTTATTTCAGTAGAGGACAGACAACTCTTGGATGCAATGGATGAAAACACCTTGGTGACACAAGGTTTTGCTCAAGACGTGCCAAATTCGGTGATTGTGGGCAGAGACACATATGAAGAAGGTGATGAAGATGAAATTTTAAATCAATGCCGGGCATAGGCAGCAAGAAAAGGTGAGTTATCGCCTATGCATAGCGTACAAAGCAAAAAGACACACACAAGGAAGAAGAGTTAGGATGGTAGGGTGAATGTAACGACCCGACCAGTCGTTTTGAGAATTTAAGCTTCGTTCGGTGGGATAAGGTCATAAGCAACCTCACATTGTGTATATCGACCTGTGTGCGTGGTTAGAATCAGTTACCGGATAATCCGGAGTCGAATTACGAGAAAAATTTCAGTTTTGGAGGCTTAAGTGATGAAAGTTGATCGGAGGTTTGACTTATATGTAAATGATCCCGGAATGAGTTTGGTTAATGTCAACAGCTTCGTATGATGATTTTGGACTTAGGCGTGCGTCCGGAATTGGATTTGGAGGCCCGTAGGGTGATTTGAGGCAATTTGGCGAAGGTTAGAATTTCGGTATTTCCGGCCGATAGGTGAAATCTTCTTGATATCGGGCTCGGAATGGATTTTTGAGAATGGTTGTAGGTCCGTTGTGTCAATTGGGACTTGTCTGCAAAATTGCATGTCGTTCCAGGCTGTTTTGATAGGTTTCGACGTGATATTTAGAGTTTTGAAAATTTCTAAGTTTGATTTTTGGTTAGATTCATCATTTTGGTGTTAGTTCGTGTGTTTTGAAACCTCGAGCGAGTTTGTGTTAGGTTATATGACTTGTGTGTGTGTGTTTGGCCAGGGTATCGGGGGCCTCGGCGTGTTTCGGATAGGCTACGGGTCATTTTTCCTCATTTTTCCGCTGCTGATACTAGTTTCTGGTTTCCTTCTATGCGATCGCATAGATGAAGCCGCGATCGCATAGAGTCATTTTTGGGTCGCCCAGTTTTGTTCAATGCGATCGCATTGAAGCATCCGCGATCGCAGAAGTATAGCTCCCTCTTCATCGCGATCGCACAGTGAACTTGCGTTCGCATTGTTCCCAGTTCTCATTCTCCGCGTTCGCATTCGTGTTGCCGTGAACGCATAGCACAATTTGGCCAGCAACATTTTCCTTATCCGCGATCGCATAGAAGCTTTTGTCCAGCCCTTCCCTTCCTCTTCGCGATCGCATCCAGTTGTCTGCGATCGCGATGCTTTAAACACCTGGGCAGATTATATAATTCCAAAAACGAGGGTTAAGCTATTTTTAAGATATTTTGAGTTCTAGAGCTCGGTTTTGGGCGATTTCTTGGGGGATTTTCACACTAATCGAATGGGTAAGTGTTCTTCCATTAGAATTTAATATATTTCATGAATTAGTTCTTATTTTTATCATTTAATTCGTGTTTTGGGTTGAAGAAACTTGGGTTTTTGAAAGAAAATTTCTAAATTGAAAATTCATGATTTTAATAACCAAACGACATCGGATTTGGATAAATTTGGTATGGTTGAACTCGTATCGAAATGGGTAAACGGAAATTGTAAAATTTGTCGGGTTCCGAGGTGTGGGCCCAGGGGTCGACTTTTGGGTCGATTTTTATAAATTAGTAAAGATTGAAACTTTATTATTCGGAACCATTCCTTATACGTGTTATGTGCATTTTGAAGTTGTTCTAGTTGGTTTTGAGCCGTCCGGAGGTCTTTCCGCCCGAAAAGTCTACTTTTGAGTATTCCGGTGGTCGTCTTTGAGGTAAGTATCTTTCCTAACCTTGTGTGGGGGAACTACCCCTAGGATTGAGTCTTGTTTGTTGATTGCAGTCTGTGTATGCGAGGTGACGAGTGCGCACTCGGACTTATGTGCAATTAGATTTCCCTTCTAGGATTTTAGGTCATTATATTCCCCGCGTATGAACTGCAAATTTGTTATATCTCGATCCCTGATTTCTAGCTTCGTCTCTCCTTGTTAAATTATAGAAGTTGATTGCTTGGTGTTTCCTTGCTTCTTATTTGCAGACCTTGCTTTTCTTACCGTTACGCTATAGTTTTTCTTCATACTCTACTCATTTGATCAAGATTAGTATGATCTCACCCTATAATTGTTTAGCAGTAATTGGAATATCTATACCTTGGTGTCAAGCATGTCCGTGAGTCGTATATCGTGATTACGTGATCCCCCTCCCTCAAGTGCTACTTAGGATTAATTGGGTAATTTCTATGTTGGTGATATTACTTAGGGGTTGCCTACCTATTGGATACTCGTTCGAGTTGAGTTTATTCAATAAAGTTAATTGCCTAAGTGAGATCGGTTATAGCCGATGCCCTTGCCGGGATGATTTGGTTTTCTTTGGTTGTGAATTTGGATGCATGGAATCGTTGACATATTTGCCTTGCTTTCTCCTCGTTATGCTACTTTCCTTGTGCTTGGTATTCCTTTCAGTGGCTATTTCTTATGAGTGAGTTTTATCATTCTGGTGATTTAATTCCTTGTATTTGATTGCTCATCGCACCCTGCATTTTGTTTGTTGTTTTATTGCCTGTTGTGGTACTGTATGTTGTTCTGTCGCATTATGGTTGTTTTTCTTAGTACTGCATTGCATATTTAAATTGGGACTACGGACTGAGATCCGGGAGCTTTCCCCCTGTACTGCATCGCATATTTAAATTGGAACTACGGACTGAGATACGGGAGCTTTCCCCCTGTACTGCCTCGCATATTTAAATTGGGACTACGGACTGAGATCCGGGAGCGTTCCCCCAGTACTGCATTGCATGACAAATCTCGGAAAAGTGATATTTTGAAAAAGCAATATTTGGGAAAGTATATTTGAACAAATGATATTTGAAAAAGCAGTATCTGGTAAAGTATATTTTGACAAATGATATTTGGAAAATCAGTATTTGGGAAAGTATATTTTTGACAAATGATATTTGGAAAAGCAGTATTTGGGAATGTATATTTGGACAAATGATATTTGGAAAAGCAGTATTTGGGAAAGTATATATGAACACCACGTATTTTGAAGGAACTATGCTTTAAGGATTCCTCTTTAAAAAGATATAAATATACATTCAGAGAAACTATGTTTCAAAGAAGTTTTCCTTCTTTCCGAAATGATTATATTTTCAAAACCTTCAAATCTAAACTCACAATTTAAATGTTTTCACTCGACGTTTTTACCAGCTCTATTGAGTTTATTGGTTTAAGCCTGATATGAAGAAATTGATATAGTGATAGGTTGTTAATGCTTATTGGGTTGTGACTTCGACTTTGGCTTGACATTTCTTAGGTTCTCTTTGCGTATTTCTACTTTGTTGCCGTAGATCGTATTTGCTGAGTTTTCTTCCGTATTATTCTATCTTACTGTTTATTTCAGCGAAAATCTTTAGATAGACATTACGTTTCGGTCATTATCGTCGTACTTATGCCTTTTTCTTATTAGACCAGTGGGGTCTTGACTAGTCCTCATCACTACTTCACCAGGTTAGTCTTGATACTTACTGGGCACCGCTGTGGTGTGCTCATACTACTCTTCTGTGCATTTTTGTTTGCACAGATCTAGGTATTGACCGTAGTAGCTGCACGGATCACCGTCGATGAGGAGACTCAAGGTAAACCTGATGCTGCGTTCGTAGGTTTCGGAGTCACCTTACAGTTTATCTCCAACTGTACTTATTCATTTCTAGACAGTTGTAGTTAGATTTTGTAGAAAGAATTCGTAGAGCTTATGACTTGTATTTACCGGGTTTTGGAAAATTGTAAACTCTATCAAGATTTCCATATCGAGACTGTCATGTTTTATTTCATTATTGTTGATGCTCAGTAATATATTAGGTTTACCTAGTCCCTAAGACTAGGTGCCATCACGGTGCCCAACGGAGGGAAAATTGGGTCGTGACAGTGAATGAGGAATCAAATATTAGACGGCTTCCTATGAGAGTTTCCAAACAAAAACAGGTTGCCCCAACTACATCTACAAAGTCCAACCGTTCCAAAAAGATAGCATGAATTTTGAAGACGTTTTGAAGAGGTGTGATGAAGATGAAAAAGAATCACAAATTGAAGAAGTTACAGGTTTGGACAAGAAGGGACAAGATTTTAATACATACTACTTTTTATTTTATCACTTTGTTAGTATAGTTATTTGTAATATCATCACAGAGTAAGTTATAAACTATGTGATGATCATAGAATATTTGGTACTATCTAGTTCTTACTTTTTACATGCAAGCTAGTAGGTGAGGCTATTTTATGCCTCGATAGGATTAGTAAGGTAAGGTTTAGCCTAGTTTGTGTTGCTTTAGTCCTATGCCTTTGGAAAAATATCCAAGAGGATATGAGATTATATGCCCTCGTGAGACTTTTTCGGCAGCTACACCATGATTCCTCTACATGAGGCTGCCATTTAGGGCATTGTGAGGCGCAGAGGAGTGATTATATAGCCAAGGCATAGAAGCAACACTATTTGTGCTATTGTCCCCCTTATTTGTATTGTTCCTATGTGGTTCTTTTTATTTTTATTATTAATAAAACTAGCCTTAGGCTCCTCGCCTAGTGGATTTTATTTATATAAAAAAAACCTAGACCTCAAGGCCAAAACCTACTTCATTACAAAACCATCCCTTCTAAACCCGCCCAAACCTGAAAATTTGCTCTGTTCTCTCTCCTAAATAGAGGCGACCAGCAGGGATTTCTGCCGCTGCCATGGCAGCTATTGCCGGCGGCCAGCCACCTGTGACGGCTGGTCAGCCTTCGCCTTCACATGTCCCACCGGATACAACACCAAAAACCAATCCCCAACCATTAGATTACTCTCAA